>JBCFXG010000333.1:0-92111 GCA_039720435.1 Amazona ochrocephala
AAGAGATCCAGCAGCATCTTTCAGTCCTACCTCTTTTTGTTTGGGAGCAGAGGCCAATGGTTTGTGCTGTGCAAACTGGGCTGCAGGCGAATGGGAGCACCTCAGAAGTGGCAATACAACGGACGTTTTCTCGACAAAGGAAAGAGAGACAGGCAAGTGGACGGCTCTGTTGCATAGCTTGCTGTGCACTGAAGAGATCCAGCAGCGTCTTTCAGTCCTACCTCTTTTGGTTTGGGAGCAGAGGCCAATTGTTTGTGCTGTGCAAACTTGGCTGCAGGCGAATGGGAGCACCTCAGAAGTGGCAATACAACGGACGTTTTCTCGACAAAGGAAAGAGAGACAGGCAAGTGGACGGCTCTGTTGCATAGCTTGCTGTGCACTGAAGAGATCCAGCAGCGTCTTTCAGTCCTACCTCTTTTGGTTTGGGAGCAGAGGCCAATTGTTTGTGCTGTGCAAAGTGGGCTGCAGGCGAATGGGAGCACCTCAGAAGTGGCAATACAACGGACGTTTTCTCGACAAAGGAAAGAGAGACAGGGAAGTGGACGGCTCTGTTGCATAGCTTGCTGTGCACTGAAGAGATCCAGCAGCGTCTTTCAGTCCTACCTCTTTTGGTTTGGGAGCAGAGGCCAATTGTTTGTGCTGTGCAAAGTGGCCTGCAGGCGAATGGGAGCACCTCAGAAGTGGCAATACAACGGACGTTTTCTCGACAAAGGAAAGAGAGACAGGCAAGTGGACGGCTCTGTTGCATAGCTTGCTGTGCACTGAAGAGATCCAGCAGCATCTTTCAGTCCTACCTCTTTTGGTTTGGGAGCAGAGGCCAATTGTTTGTGCTGTGCAAAGTGGCCTGCAGGCGAATGGGAGCACCTCAGAAGTGGCAATACAACGGACGTTTTCTCGACAAAGGAAAGAGAGACAGGCAAGTGGACGGCTCTGTTGCATAGCTTGCTGTGCACTGAAGAGATCCAGCAGCATCTTTCAGTCCTACCTCTTTTGGTTTGGGAGCAGAGGCCAATTGTTTGTGCTGTGCAAAGTGGCCTGCAGGCGAATGGGAGCACCTCAGAAGTGGCAATACAACGGACGTTTTCTCGACAAAGGAAAGAGAGACAGGCAAGTGGACGGCTCTGTTGCATAGCTTGCTGTGCACTGAAGAGATCCAGCAGCATCTTTCAGTCCTACCTCTTTTGGTTTGGGAACAGAGGCCAATTGTTTGTGCTGTGCAAAGTGGGCTGCAGGCGAATGGGAGCACCTCAGAAGTGGCAATACAACGGACGTTTTCTCGACAAAGGAAAGAGAGACAGGAAAGTGGACGGCTCTGTTGCATAGCTTGCTGTGCACTGAAGAGATCCAGCAGCATCTTTCAGTCCTACCTCTTTTGGTTTGGGAGCAGAGGCCAATGGTTTGTGCTGTGCAAACTGGGCTGCAGGCGAATGGGAGCACCTCAGAAGTGGCAATACAACGGACGTTTTCTCGACAAAGGAAAGAGAGACAGGAAAGTGGACGGCTCTGTTGCATAGCTTGCTGTGCACTGAAGAGATCCAGCAGCATCTTTCAGTCCTACCTCTTTTGGTTTGGGAGCAGAGGCCAATGGTTTGTGCTGTGCAAACTGGGCTGCAGGCGAATGGGAGCACCTCAGAAGTGGCAATACAACGGACGTTTTCTCGACAAAGGAAAGAGAGACAGGAAAGTGGACGGCTCTGTTGCATAGCTTGCTGTGCACTGAAGAGATCCAGCAGCATCTTTCAGTCCTACCTCTTTTGGTTTGGGAGCAGAGGCCAATTGTTTGTGCTGTGCAAAGTGGCCTGCAGGCGAATGGGAGCACCTCAGAAGTGGCAATACAACGGACGTTTTCTCGACAAAGGAAAGAGAGACAGGCAAGTGGACGGCTCTGTTGCATAGCTTGCTGTGCACTGAAGTGATCCAGCAGCGTCTTTCAGTCCTACCTCTTTTGGTTTGGGAGCAGAGGCCAATTGTTTGTGCTGTGCAAAGTGGCCTGCAGGCGAATGGGAGCACCTCAGAAGTGGCAATACAACGGACGTTTTCTCGACAAAGGAAAGAGAGACAGGCAAGTGGACGGCTCTGTTGCATAGCTTGCTGTGCACTGAAGAGATCCAGCAGCATCTTTCAGTCCTACCTCTTTTGGTTTGGGAGCAGAGGCCAATTGTTTGTGCTGTGCAAAGTGGCCTGCAGGCGAATGGGAGCACCTCAGAAGTGGCAATACAACGGACGTTTTCTCGACAAAGGAAAGAGAGACAGGCAAGTGGACGGCTCTGTTGCATAGCTTGCTGTGCACTGAAGAGATCCAGCAGCGTCTTTCAGTCCTACCTCTTTTGGTTTGGGAGCAGAGGCCAATTGTTTGTGCTGTGCAAAGTGGCCTGCAGGCGAATGGGAGCACCTCAGAAGTGGCAATACAACGGACGTTTTCTCGACAAAGGAAAGAGAGACAGGAAAGTGGACGGCTCTGTTGCATAGCTTGCTGTGCACTGAAGAGATCCAGCAGCATCTTTCAGTCCTACCTCTTTTTGTTTGGGAGCAGAGGCCAATGGTTTGTGCTGTGCAAAGTGGCCTGCAGGCGAATGGGAGCACCTCAGAAGTGGCAATACAACGGACGTTTTCTCGACAAAGGAAAGAGAGAGAGGAAAGTGGACGGCTCTGTTGCATAGCTTGCTGTGCACTGAAGAGATCCAGCAGCGTCTTTCAGTCCTACCTCTTTTGGTTTGGGAGCAGAGGCCAATTGTTTGTGCTGTGCAAAGTGGCCTGCAGGCGAATGGGAGCACCTCAGAAGTGGCAATACAACGGACGTTTTCTCGACAAAGGAAAGAGAGACAGGCAAGTGGACGGCTCTGTTGCATAGCTTGCTGTGCACTGAAGAGATCCAGCAGCATCTTTCAGTCCTACCTCTTTTGGTTTGGGAGCAGAGGCCAATTGTTTGTGCTGTGCAAAGTGGGCTGCAGGCGAATGGGAGCACCTCAGAAGTGGCAATACAACGGACGTTTTCTCGACAAAGGAAAGAGAGACAGGCAAGTGGACGGCTCTGTTGCATAGCTTGCTGTGCACTGAAGAGATCCAGCAGCATCTTTCAGTCCTACCTCTTTTGGTTTGGGAGCAGAGGCCAATTGTTTGTGCTGTGCAAAGTGGCCTGCAGGCGAATGGGAGCACCTCAGAAGTGGCAATACAACGGACGTTTTCTCGACAAAGGAAAGAGAGACAGGCAAGTGGACGGCTCTGTTGCATAGCTTGCTGTGCACTGAAGTGATCCAGCAGCGTCTTTCAGTCCTACCTCTTTTGGTTTGGGAGCAGAGGCCAATTGTTTGTGCTGTGCAAAGTGGCCTGCAGGCGAATGGGAGCACCTCAGAAGTGGCAATACAACGGACGTTTTCTCGACAAAGGAAAGAGAGACAGGAAAGTGGACGGCTCTGTTGCATAGCTTGCTGTGCACTGAAGAGATCCAGCAGCATCTTTCAGTCCTACCTCTTTTGGTTTGGGAGCAGAGGCCAATTGTTTGTGCTGTGCAAAGTGCCTGCAGGCGAATGGGAGCACCTCAGAAGTGGCAATACAACGGACGTTTTCTCGACAAAGGAAAGAGAGACAGGCAAGTGGACGGCTCTGTTGCATAGCTTGCTGTGCACTGAAGAGATCCAGCAGCGTCTTTCAGTCCTACCTCTTTTGGTTTGGGAGCAGAGGCCAATTGTTTGTGCTGTGCAAAGTGGCCTGCAGGCGAATGGGAGCACCTCAGAAGTGGCAATACAACGGACGTTTTCTCGACAAAGGAAAGAGAGACAGGAAAGTGGACGGCTCTGTTGCATAGCTTGCTGTGCACTGAAGAGATCCAGCAGCATCTTTCAGTCCTACCTCTTTTTGTTTGGGAGCAGAGGCCAATGGTTTGTGCTGTGCAAAGTGGGCTGCAGACGAATGGGAGCACCTCAGAAGTGGCAATACAACGGACGTTTTCTCGACAAAGGAAAGAGAGACAGGAAAGTGGACGGCTCTGTTGCATAGCTTGCTGTGCACTGAAGAGATCCAGCAGCGTCTTTCAGTCCTACCTCTTTTGGTTTGGGAGCAGAGGCCAATTGTTTGTGCTGTGCAAAGTGGCCTGCAGGCGAATGGGAGCACCTCAGAAGTGGCAATACAACGGACGTTTTCTCGACAAAGGAAAGAGAGACAGGCAAGTGGACGGCTCTGTTGCATAGCTTGCTGTGCACTGAAGAGATCCAGCAGCATCTTTCAGTCCTACCTCTTTTGGTTTGGGAGCAGAGGCCAATTGTTTGTGCTGTGCAAAGTGGCCTGCAGGCGAATGGGAGCACCTCAGAAGTGGCAATACAACGGACGTTTTCTCGACAAAGGAAAGAGAGAGAGGAAAGTGGACGGCTCTGTTGCATAGCTTGCTGTGCACTGAAGAGATCCAGCAGCGTCTTTCAGTCCTACCTCTTTTGGTTTGGGAACAGAGGCCAATTGTTTGTGCTGTGCAAAGTGGCCTGCAGGCGAATGGGAGCACCTCAGAAGTGGCAATACAACGGACGTTTTCTCGACAAAGGAAAGAGAGACAGGAAAGTGGACGGCTCTGTTGCATAGCTTGCTGTGCACTGAAGAGATCCAGCAGCATCTTTCAGTCCTACCTCTTTTGGTTTGGGAGCAGAGGCCAATGGTTTGTGCTGTGCAAAGTGGCCTGCAGGCGAATGGGAGCACCTCAGAAGTGGCAATACAACGGAAGTTTTCTCGACAAAGGAAAGAGAGACAGCAATGTGGACGGCTCTGTTGCATAGCTTGCTGTGCACTGAAGAGATCCAGCAGCATCTTTCAGTCCTACCTCTTTTTGTTTGGGAGCAGAGGCCAATTGTTTGTGCTGTGCAAAGTGGGCTGCAGGCCAATGGGAGCACCTCAGAAGTGGCAATACAACGGACGTTTTCTCGACAAAGGAAAGAGAGACAGGGAAGTGGACGGCTCTGTTGCATAGCTTGCTGTGCACTGAAGAGATCCAGCAGCATCTTTCAGTCCTACCTCTTTTGGTTTGGGAGCAGAGGCCAATGGTTTGTGCTGTGCAAACTGGGCTGCAGGCGAATGGGAGCACCTCAGAAGTGGCAATACAACGGACGTTTTCTCGACAAAGGAAAGAGAGAGAGGAAAGTGGACGGCTCTGTTGCATAGCTTGCTGTGCACTGAAGAGATCCAGCAGCATCTTTCAGTCCTACCTCTTTTGGTTTGGGAGCAGAGGCCAATTGTTTGTGCTGTGCAAAGTGGGCTGCAGGCGAATGGGAGCACCTCAGAAGTGGCAATACAACGGACGTTTTCTCGACAAAGGAAAGAGAGACAGGCAAGTGGACGGCTCTGTTGCATAGCTTGCTGTGCACTGAAGAGATCCAGCAGCATCTTTCAGTCCTACCTCTTTTGGTTTGGGAGCAGAGGCCAATTGTTTGTGCTGTGCAAAGTGGCCTGCAGGCGAATGGGAGCACCTCAGAAGTGGCAATACAACGGACGTTTTCTCGACAAAGGAAAGAGAGACAGGAAAGTGGACGGCTCTGTTGCATAGCTTGCTGTGCACTGAAGAGATCCAGCAGCATCTTTCAGTCCTACCTCTTTTGGTTTGGGAGCAGAGGCCAATGGTTTGTGCTGTGCAAAGTGGCCTGCAGGCGAATGGGAGCACCTCAGAAGTGGCAATACAACGGACGTTTTCTCGACAAAGGAAAGAGAGAGAGGAAAGTGGACGGCTCTGTTGCATAGCTTGCTGTGCACTGAAGAGATCCAGCAGCATCTTTCAGTCCTACCTCTTTTGGTTTGGGAGCAGAGGCCAATTGTTTGTGCTGTGCAAAGTGGCCTGCAGGCGAATGGGAGCACCTCAGAAGTGGCAATACAACGGACGTTTTCTCGACAAAGGAAAGAGAGACAGGCAAGTGGACGGCTCTGTTGCATAGCTTGCTGTGCACTGAAGAGATCCAGCAGCATCTTTCAGTCCTACCTCTTTTGGTTTGGGAGCAGAGGCCAATTGTTTGTGCTGTGCAAAGTGGGCTGCAGGCGAATGGGAGCACCTCAGAAGTGGCAATACAACGGACGTTTTCTCGACAAAGGAAAGAGAGACAGGAAAGTGGACGGCTCTGTTGCATAGCTTGCTGTGCACTGAAGAGATCCAGCAGCATCTTTCAGTCCTACCTCTTTTGGTTTGGGAGCAGAGGCCAATTGTTTGTGCTGTGCAAAGTGGCCTGCAGGCGAATGGGAGCACCTCAGAAGTGGCAATACAACGGACGTTTTCTCGACAAAGGAAAGAGAGACAGGAAAGTGGACGGCTCTGTTGCATAGCTTGCTGTGCACTGAAGAGATCCAGCAGCATCTTTCAGTCCTACCTCTTTTGGTTTGGGAGCAGAGGCCAATTGTTTGTGCTGTGCAAAGTGGGCTGCAGGCGAATGGGAGCACCTCAGAAGTGGCAATACAACGGACGTTTTCTCGACAAAGGAAAGAGAGACAGGCAAGTGGACGGCTCTGTTGCATAGCTTGCTGTGCACTGAAGAGATCCAGCAGCATCTTTCAGTCCTACCTCTTTTGGTTTGGGAGCAGAGACCAATTGTTTGTGCTGTGCAAAGTGGCCTGCAGGCGAATGGGAGCACCTCAGAAGTGGCAATACAACGGACGTTTTCTCGACAAAGGAAAGAGAGAGAGGAAAGTGGACGGCTCTGTTGCATAGCTTGCTGTGCACTGAAGAGATCCAGCAGCGTCTTTCAGTCCTACCTCTTTTGGTTTGGGAACAGAGGCCAATTGTTTGTGCTGTGCAAAGTGGCCTGCAGGCGAATGGGAGCACCTCAGAAGTGGCAATACAACGGACGTTTTCTCGACAAAGGAAAGAGAGACAGGAAAGTGGACGGCTCTGTTGCATAGCTTGCTGTGCACTGAAGAGATCCAGCAGCATCTTTCAGTCCTACTTCTTTTGGTTTGGAAGCAGAGGCCAATTGTTTGTGCTGTGCAAAGTGGCCTGCAGGCGAATGGGAGCACCTCAGAAGTGGCAATACAACGGAAGTTTTCTCGACAAAGGAAAGAGAGACAACAATGTGGACGGCTCTGTTGCATAGCTTGCTGTGCACTGAAGAGATCCAGCAGCATCTTTCAGTCCTACCTCTTTTGGTTTGGGAGCAGAGGCCAATGGTTTGTGCTGTGCAAACTGGGCTGCAGGCGAATGGGAGCACCTCAGAAGTGGCAATACAACGGACGTTTTCTCGACAAAGGAAAGAGAGACAGGAAAGTGGACGGCTCTGTTGCATAGCTTGCTGTGCACTGAAGAGATCCAGCAGCATCTTTCAGTCCTACCTCTTTTGGTTTGGGAGCAGAGGCCAATGGTTTGTGCTGTGCAAACTGGGCTGCAGGCGAATGGGAGCACCTCAGAAGTGGCAATACAACGGACGTTTTCTCGACAAAGGAAAGAGAGACAGGAAAGTGGACGGCTCTGTTGCATAGCTTGCTGTGCACTGAAGAGATCCAGCAGCATCTTTCAGTCCTACCTCTTTTGGTTTGGGAGCAGAGGCCAATTGTTTGTGCTGTGCAAAGTGGCCTGCAGGCGAATGGGAGCATCTCAGAAGTGGCAATACAACGGACGTTTTCTCGACAAAGGAAAGAGAGACAGGCAAGTGGACGGCTCTGTTGCATAGCTTGCTGTGCACTGAAGAGATCCAGCAGCATCTTTCAGTCCTACCTCTTTTTGTTTGGGAGCAGAGGCCAATGGTTTGTGCTGTGCAAACTGGGCTGCAGGCGAATGGGAGCACCTCAGAAGTGGCAATACAACGGACGTTTTCTCGACAAAGGAAAGAGAGAGAGGAAAGTGGACGGCTCTGTTGCATAGCTTGCTGTGCACTGAAGAGATCCAGCAGCATCTTTCAGTCCTACCTCTTTTTGTTTGGGAGCAGAGGCCAATGGTTTGTGCTGTGCCAACTGGGCTGCAGGCGAATGGGAGCACCTCAGAAGTGGCAATACAACGGACGTTTTCTCGACAAAGGAAAGAGAGAGAGGAAAGTGGACGGCTCTGTTGCATAGCTTGCTGTGCACTGAAGAGATCCAGCAGCATCTTTCAGTCCTACCTCTTTTTGTTTGGGAGCAGAGGCCAATGGCTTGTGCTGTGCAAACTGGGCTGCAGGCGAATGGGAGCACCTCAGAAGTGGCAATACAACGGACGTTTTCTCGACAAAGGAAAGAGAGAGAGGAAAGTGGACGGCTCTGTTGCATAGCTTGCTGTGCACTGAAGTGATCCAGCAGCATCTTTCAGTCCTACCTCTTTTTGTTTGGGAGCAGAGGCCAATGGTTTGTGCTGTGCAAACTGGGCTGCAGGCGAATGGGAGCACCTCAGAAGTGGCAATACAACGGACGTTTTCTCGACAAAGGAAAGAGAGAGAGGAAAGTGGACGGCTCTGTTGCATAGCTTGCTGTGCACTGAAGAGATCCAGCAGCATCTTTCAGTCCTACCTCTTTTTGTTTGGGAGCAGAGGCCAATGGTTTGTGCTGTGCAAACTGGGCTGCAGGCGAATGGGAGCACCTCAGAAGTGGCAATACAACGGACGTTTTCTCGACAAAGGAAAGAGAGAGAGGAAAGTGGACGGCTCTGTTGCATAGCTTGCTGTGCACTGAAGAGATCCAGCAGCATCTTTCAGTCCTACCTCTTTTTGTTTGGGAGCAGAGGCCAATGGTTTGTGCTGTGCCAACTGGGCTGCAGGCGAATGGGAGCACCTCAGAAGTGGCAATACAACGGACGTTTTCTCGACAAAGGAAAGAGAGAGAGGAAAGTGGACGGCTCTGTTGCATAGCTTGCTGTGCACTGAAGAGATCCAGCAGCATCTTTCAGTCCTACCTCTTTTTGTTTGGGAGCAGAGGCCAATGGTTTGTGCTGTGCAAACTGGGCTGCAGGCGAATGGGAGCACCTCAGAAGTGGCAATACAACGGACGTTTTCTCGACAAAGGAAAGAGAGACAGGCAAGTGGACGGCTCTGTTGCATAGCTTGCTGTGCACTGAAGAGATCCAGCAACATCTTTCAGTCCTACCTCTTTTGGTTTGGGAACAGAGGCCAATGGTTTGTGCTGTGCAAAGTGGGCTGCAGGCGAATGGGAGCACCTCAGAAGTGGCAATACAACGGACGTTTTCTCGACAAAGGAAAGAGAGACAGGAAAGTGGACGGCTCTGTTGCATAGCTTGCTGTGCACTGAAGAGATCCAGCAGCATCTTTCAGTCCTACCTCTTTTGGTTTGGGAGCAGAGGCCAATGGTTTGTGCTGTGCAAAGTGGCCTGCAGGCGAATGGGAGCACCTCAGAAGTGGCAATACAACGGACGTTTTCTCGACAAAGGAAAGAGAGACAGGCAAGTGGACGGCTCTGTTGCATAGCTTGCTGTGCACTGAAGAGATCCAGCAGCATCTTTCAGTCCTACCTCTTTTGGTTTGGGAGCAGAGGCCAATTGTTTGTGCTGTGCAAAGTGGCCTGCAGGCGAATGGGAGCACCTCAGAAGTGGCAATACAACGGACGTTTTCTCGACAAAGGAAAGAGAGACAGGCAAGTGGACGGCTCTGTTGCATAGCTTGCTGTGCACTGAAGAGATCCAGCAGCATCTTTCAGTCCTACCTCTTTTGGTTTGGGAGCAGAGGCCAATGGTTTGTGCTGTGCAAACTGGGCTGCAGGCGAATGGGAGCACCTCAGAAGTGGCAATACAACGGACGTTTTCTCGACAAAGGAAAGAGAGACAGGAAAGTGGACGGCTCTGTTGCATAGCTTGCTGTGCACTGAAGAGATCCAGCAGCATCTTTCAGTCCTACCTCTTTTGGTTTGGGAGCAGAGGCCAATTGTTTGTGCTGTGCAAAGTGGCCTGCAGGCGAATGGGAGCACCTCAGAAGTGGCAATACAACGGACGTTTTCTCGACAAAGGAAAGAGAGACAGGCAAGTGGACGGCTCTGTTGCATAGCTTGCTGTGCACTGAAGAGATCCAGCAGCATCTTTCAGTCCTACCTCTTTTGGTTTGGGAGCAGAGGCCAATTGTTTGTGCTGTGCAAAGTGGGCTGCAGGCGAATGGGAGCACCTCAGAAGTGGCAATACAACGGACGTTTTCTCGACAAAGGAAAGAGAGACAGGCAAGTGGACGGCTCTGTTGCATAGCTTGCTGTGCACTGAAGAGATCCAGCAACATCTTTCAGTCCTACCTCTTTTGGTTTGGGAACAGAGGCCAATGGTTTGTGCTGTGCAGAGTGGGCTGCAGGCGAATGGGAGCACCTCAGAAGTGGCAATACAACGGACGTTTTCTCGACAAAGGAAAGAGAGACAGGAAAGTGGACGGCTCTGTTGCATAGCTTGCTGTGCACTGAAGAGATCCAGCAGCATCTTTCAGTCCTACCTCTTTTGGTTTGGGAGCAGAGGCCAATTGTTCGTGCTGTGCAAAGTGGCCTGCAGGCGAATGGGAGCACCTCAGAAGTGGCAATACAACGGACGTTTTCTCGACAAAGGAAAGAGAGACAGGAAAGTGGACGGCTCTGTTGCATAGCTTGCTGTGCACTGAAGAGATCCAGCAGCATCTTTCAGTCCTACCTCTTTTGGTTTGGGAGCAGAGGCCAATTGTTTGTGCTGTGCAAAGTGGGCTGCAGGCGAATGGGAGCACCTCAGAAGTGGCAATACAACGGACGTTTTCTCGACAAAGGAAAGAGAGACAGGAAAGTGGACGGCTCTGTTGCATAGCTTGCTGTGCACTGAAGAGATCCAGCAGCATCTTTCAGTCCTACCTCTTTTGGTTTGGGAGCAGAGGCCAATTGTTTGTGCTGTGCAAAGTGGCCTGCAGGCGAATGGGAGCACCTCAGAAGTGGCAATACAACGGACGTTTTCTCGACAAAGGAAAGAGAGACAGGGAAGTGGACGGCTCTGTTGCATAGCTTGCTGTGCACTGAAGAGATCCAGCAGCGTCTTTCAGTCCTACCTCTTTTGGTTTGGGAGCAGAGGCCAATTGTTTGTGCTGTGCAAAGTGGCCTGCAGGCGAATGGGAGCACCTCAGAAGTGGCAATACAACGGACGTTTTCTCGACAAAGGAAAGAGAGACAGGCAAGTGGACGGCTCTGTTGCATAGCTTGCTGTGCACTGAAGAGATCCAGCAGCATCTTTCAGTCCTACCTCTTTTGGTTTGGGAGCAGAGGCCAATTGTTTGTGCTGTGCAAAGTGGGCTGCAGGCGAATGGGAGCACCTCAGAAGTGGCAATACAATGGACGTTTTCTCGACAAAGGAAAGAGAGACAGGCAAGTGGACGGCTCTGTTGCATAGCTTGCTGTGCACTGAAGAGATCCAGCAGCATCTTTCAGTCCTACCTCTTTTGGTTTGGGAGCAGAGGCCAATTGTTTGTGCTGTGCAAAGTGGCCTGCAGGCGAATGGGAGCACCTCAGAAGTGGCAATACAACGGACGTTTTCTCGACAAAGGAAAGAGAGACAGGGAAGTGGACGGCTCTGTTGCATAGCTTGCTGTGCACTGAAGAGATCCAGCAGCATCTTTCAGTCCTACCTCTTTTGGTTTGGGAGCAGAGGCCAATTGTTTGTGCTGTGCAAAGTGGCCTGCAGGCGAATGGGAGCACCTCAGAAGTGGCAATACAACGGACGTTTTCTCGACAAAGGAAAGAGAGACAGGCAAGTGGACGGCTCTGTTGCATAGCTTGCTGTGCACTGAAGAGATCCAGCAGCATCTTTCAGTCCTACCTCTTTTGGTTTGGGAGCAGAGGCCAATTGTTTGTGCTGTGCAAAGTGGCCTGCAGGCGAATGGGAGCACCTCAGAAGTGGCAATACGACGGACGTTTTCTCGACAAAGGAAAGAGAGACAGGCAAGTGGACGGCTCTGTTGCATAGCTTGCTGTGCACTGAAGAGATCCAGCAGCATCTTTCAGTCCTACCTCTTTTGGTTTGGGAGCAGAGGCCAATTGTTTGTGCTGTGCAAAGTGGCCTGCAGGCGAATGGGAGCACCTCAGAAGTGGCAATACAACGGACGTTTTCTCGACAAAGGAAAGAGAGACAGGCAAGTGGACGGCTCTGTTGCATAGCTTGCTGTGCACTGAAGAGATCCAGCAGCATCTTTCAGTCCTACCTCTTTTGGTTTGGGAGCAGAGGCCAATTGTTTGTGCTGTGCAAAGTGGCCTGCAGGCGAATGGGAGCACCTCAGAAGTGGCAATACGACGGACGTTTTCTCGACAAAGGAAAGAGAGAGAGGAAAGTGGACGGCTCTGTTGCATAGCTTGCTGTGCACTGAAGAGATCCAGCAGCATCTTTCAGTCCTACCTCTTTTGGTTTGGGAGCAGAGGCCAATTGTTTGTGCTGTGCAAAGTGGGCTGCAGGCGAATGGGAGCACCTCAGATGTGGCAATACAACGGACATTTTCTCGACAAAGGAAAGAGAGACAGGCAAGTGGACGGCTCTGTTGCATAGCTTGCTGTGCACTGAAGAGATCCAGCAGCATCTTTCAGTCCTACCTCTTTTGGTTTGGGAACAGAGGCCAATTGTTTGTGCTGTGCAAAGTGGCCTGCAGGCCAATGGGAGCACCTCAGAAGTGGCAATACAACGGACGTTTTCTCGACAAAGGAAAGAGAGACAGCAATGTGGACGGCTCTGTTGCATAGCTTGCTGTGCACTGAAGAGATCCAGCAGCATCTTTCAGTCCTACCTCTTTTGGTTTGGGAGCAGAGGCCAATTGTTTGTGCTGTGCAAAGTGGGCTGCTGGCGAATGGGAGCACCTCAGAAGTGGCAATACAACGGACGTTTTCTCGACAAAGGAAAGAGAGACAGGCAAGTGGACGGCTCTGTTGCATAGCTTGCTGTGCACTGAAGAGATCCAGCAGCATCTTTCAGTCCTACCTCTTTTGGTTTGGGAGCAGAGGCCAATTGTTTGTGCTGTGCAAAGTGGCCTGCAGGCGAATGGGAGCACCTCAGAAGTGGCAATACGACGGACGTTTTCTCGACAAAGGAAAGAGAGACAGGCAAGTGGACGGCTCTGTTGCATAGCTTGCTGTGCACTGAAGAGATCCAGCAGCATCTTTCAGTCCTACCTCTTTTGGTTTGGGAGCAGAGGCCAATTGTTTGTGCTGTGCAAAGTGGGCTGCAGGCGAATGGGAGCACCTCAGAAGTGGCAATACAACGGACGTTTTCTCGACAAAGGAAAGAGAGACAGCAATGTGGACGGCTCTGTTGCATAGCTTGCTGTGCACTGAAGAGATCCAGCAGCATCTTTCAGTCCTACCTCTTTTGGTTTGGGAGCAGAGGCCAATTGTTTGTGCTGTGCCAACTGGCCTGCAGGCGAATGGGAGCACCTCAGAAGTGGCAATACAACGGACGTTTTCTCGACAAAGGAAAGAGAGACAGGAAAGTGGACGGCTCTGTTGCATAGCTTGCTGTGCACTGAAGAGATCCAGCAGCATCTTTCAGTCCTACCTCTTTTGGTTTGGGAGCAGAGGCCAATTGTTTGTGCTGTGCAAAGTGGGCTGCAGGCGAATGGGAGCACCTCAGAAGTGGCAATACGACGGACGTTTTCTCGACAAAGGAAAGAGAGACAGGAAAGTGGACGGCTCTGTTGCATAGCTTGCTGTGCACTGAAGAGATCCAGCAGCATCTTTCAGTCCTACCTCTTTTGGTTTGGGAGCAGAGGCCAATTGTTTGTGCTGTGCAAAGTGGCCTGCAGGCGAATGGGAGCACCTCAGAAGTGGCAATACAACGGACGTTTTCTCGACAAAGGAAAGAGAGACAGGCAAGTGGACGGCTCTGTTGCATAGCTTGCTGTGCACTGAAGAGATCCAGCAGCATCTTTCAGTCCTACTTCTTTTGGTTTGGGAGCAGAGGCCAATTGTTTGTGCTGTGCAAAGTGGCCTGCAGGCGAATGGGAGCACCTCAGAAGTGGCAATACAACGGAAGTTTTCTCGACAAAGGAAAGAGAGACAACAATGTGGACGGCTCTGTTGCATAGCTTGCTGTGCACTGAAGAGATCCAGCAGCATCTTTCAGTCCTACCTCTTTTGGTTTGGGAGCAGAGGCCAATGGTTTGTGCTGTGCAAAGTGGGCTGCAGGCGAATGGGAGCACCTCAGAAGTGGCAATACAACGGACGTTTTCTCGACAAAGGAAAGAGAGAGAGGAAAGTGGACGGCTCTGTTGCATAGCTTGCTGTGCACTGAAGAGATCCAGCAGCATCTTTCAGTCCTACCTCTTTTTGTTTGGGAGCAGAGGCCAATGGTTTGTGCTGTGCAAACTGGGCTGCAGGCGAATGGGAGCACCTCAGAAGTGGCAATACAATGGACGTTTTCTCGACAAAGGAAAGAGAGACAGGCAAGTGGACGGCTCTGTTGCATAGCTTGCTGTGCACTGAAGAGATCCAGCAGCATCTTTCAGTCCTACCTCTTTTTGTTTGGGAGCAGAGGCCAATGGTTTGTGCTGTGCCAACTGGGCTGCAGGCGAATGGGAGCACCTCAGAAGTGGCAATACAACGGACGTTTTCTCGACAAAGGAAAGAGAGAGAGGAAAGTGGACGGCTCTGTTGCATAGCTTGCTGTGCACTGAAGAGATCCAGCAGCATCTTTCAGTCCTACCTCTTTTTGTTTGGGAGCAGAGGCCAATGGTTTGTGCTGTGCCAACTGGGCTGCAGGCGAATGGGAGCACCTCAGAAGTGGCAATACAACGGACGTTTTCTCGACAAAGGAAAGAGAGAGAGGAAAGTGGACGGCTCTGTTGCATAGCTTGCTGTGCACTGAAGAGATCCAGCAGCATCTTTCAGTCCTACCTCTTTTTGTTTGGGAGCAGAGGCCAATGGCTTGTGCTGTGCAAACTGGGCTGCAGGCGAATGGGAGCACCTCAGAAGTGGCAATACAACGGACGTTTTCTCGACAAAGGAAAGAGAGAGGAGGAAAGTGGACGGCTCTGTTGCATAGCTTGCTGCGCACTGAAGTGATCCAGCAGCATCTTTCAGTCCTACCTCTTTTTGTTTGGGAGCAGAGGCCAATGGTTTGTGCTGTGCAAACTGGGCTGCAGGCGAATGGGATCACCTCAGAAGTGGCAATACAACGGACGTTTTCTCGACAAAGGAAAGAGAGAGAGGAAAGTGGACGGCTCTGTTGCATAGCTTGCTGTGCACTGAAGAGATCCAGCAGCATCTTTCAGTCCTACCTCTTTTTGTTTGGGAGCAGAGGCCAATGGCTTGTGCTGTGCAAACTGGGCTGCAGGCGAATGGGAGCACCTCAGAAGTGGCAATACAACGGACGTTTTCTCGACAAAGGAAAGAGAGAGAGGAAAGTGGACGGCTCTGTTGCATAGCTTGCTGTGCACTGAAGAGATCCAGCAGCATCTTTCAGTCCTACCTCTTTTTGTTTGGGAGCAGAGGCCAATGGTTTGTGCTGTGCAAACTGGGCTGCAGGCGAATGGGAGCACCTCAGAAGTGGCAATACAACGGACGTTTTCTCGACAAAGGAAAGAGAGAGAGGAAAGTGGACGGCTCTGTTGCATAGCTTGCTGTGCACTGAAGAGATCCAGCAGCACCTTTCAGTCCTACCTCTTTTTGTTTGGGAGCAGAGGCCAATGGTTTGTGCTGTGCCAACTGGGCTGCAGGCGAATGGGAGCACCTCAGAAGTGGCAATACAACGGACGTTTTCTCGACAAAGGAAAGAGAGAGAGGAAAGTGGACGGCTCTGTTGCATAGCTTGCTGTGCACTGAAGAGATCCAGCAGCATCTTTCAGTCCTACCTCTTTTTGTTTGGGAGCAGAGGCCAATGGTTTGTGCTGTGCCAACTGGGCTGCAGGCGAATGGGAGCACCTCAGAAGTGGCAATACAACGGACGTTTTCTCGACAAAGGAAAGAGAGACAGGCAAGTGGACGGCTCTGTTGCATAGCTTGCTGTGCACTGAAGAGATCCAGCAGCATCTTTCAGTCCTACCTCTTTTGGTTTGGGAGCAGAGGCCAATTGTTTGTGCTGTGCAAAGTGGCCTGCAGGCGAATGGGAGCACCTCAGAAGTGGCAATACAACGGACGTTTTCTCGACAAAGGAAAGAGAGACAGGCAAGTGGACGGCTCTGTTGCATAGCTTGCTGTGCACTGAAGAGATCCAGCAACATCTTTCAGTCCTACCTCTTTTGGTTTGGGAACAGAGGCCAATTGTTTGTGCTGCGCAAAGTGGGCTGCAGGCGAATGGGAGCACCTCAGAAGTGGCAATACAACGGACGTTTTCTCGACAAAGGAAAGAGAGACAGGAAAGTGGACGGCTCTGTTGCATAGCTTGCTGTGCACTGAAGAGATCCAGCAGCATCTTTCAGTCCTACCTCTTTTGGTTTGGGAGCAGAGGCCAATTGTTTGTGCTGTGCAAAGTGGCCTGCAGGCGAATGGGAGCACCTCAGAAGTGGCAATACAACGGACGTTTTCTCGACAAAGGAAAGAGAGACAGGCAAGTGGACGGCTCTGTTGCATAGCTTGCTGTGCACTGAAGAGATCCAGCAGCATCTTTCAGTCCTACCTCTTTTGGTTTGGGAGCAGAGGCCAATTGTTTGTGCTGTGCAAAGTGGGCTGCAGGCGAATGGGAGCACCTCAGAAGTGGCAATACAACGGACGTTTTCTCGACAAAGGAAAGAGAGACAGGCAAGTGGACGGCTCTGTTGCATAGCTTGCTGTGCACTGAAGAGATCCAGCAGCATCTTTCAGTCCTACCTCTTTTGGTTTGGGAGCAGAGGCCAATGGTTTGTGCTGTGCAAACTGGGCTGCAGGCGAATGGGAGCACCTCAGAAGTGGCAATACAACGGACGTTTTCTCGACAAAGGAAAGAGAGACAGGAAAGTGGACGGCTCTGTTGCATAGCTTGCTGTGCACTGAAGAGATCCAGCAGCATCTTTCAGTCCTACCTCTTTTGGTTTGGAGCAGAGGCCAATTGTTTGTGCTGTGCAAAGTGGCCTGCAGGCGAATGGGAGCACCTCAGAAGTGGCAATACAACGGACGTTTTCTCGACAAAGGAAAGAGAGACAGGCAAGTGGACGGCTCTGTTGCATAGCTTGCTGTGCACTGAAGAGATCCAGCAGCGTCTTTCAGTCCTACCTCTTTTGGTTTGGGAGCAGAGGCCAATTGTTTGTGCTGTGCAAAGTGGCCTGCAGGCGAATGGGAGCACCTCAGAAGTGGCAATACAACGGACGTTTTCTCGACAAAGGAAAGAGAGACAGGAAAGTGGACGGCTCTGTTGCATAGCTTGCTGTGCACTGAAGAGATCCAGCAGCATCTTTCAGTCCTACCTCTTTTGGTTTGGGAGCAGAGGCCAATTGTTTGTGCTGTGCAAAGTGGCCTGCAGGCGAATGGGAGCACCTCAGAAGTGGCAATACAACGGACGTTTTCTCGACAAAGGAAAGAGAGACAGGAAAGTGGACGGCTCTGTTGCATAGCTTGCTGTGCACTGAAGAGATCCAGCAGCGTCTTTCAGTCCTACCTCTTTTGGTTTGGGAGCAGAGGCCAATTGTTTGTGCTGTGCAAAGTGGCCTGCAGGCGAATGGGAGCACCTCAGAAGTGGCAATACAACGGACGTTTTCTCGACAAAGGAAAGAGAGACAGGCAAGTGGACGGCTCTGTTGCATAGCTTGCTGTGCACTGAAGAGATCCAGCAGCATCTTTCAGTCCTACCTCTTTTGGTTTGGGAGCAGAGGCCAATTGTTTGTGCTGTGCAAAGTGGGCTGCAGGCGAATGGGAGCACCTCAGAAGTGGCAATACAATGGACGTTTTCTCGACAAAGGAAAGAGAGACAGGCAAGTGGACGGCTCTGTTGCATAGCTTGCTGTGCACTGAAGAGATCCAGCAGCATCTTTCAGTCCTACCTCTTTTGGTTTGGGAGCAGAGGCCAATTGTTTGTGCTGTGCAAAGTGGGCTGCAGGCGAATGGGAGCACCTCAGAAGTGGCAATACAACGGACGTTTTCTCGACAAAGGAAAGAGAGACAGGCAAGTGGACGGCTCTGTTGCATAGCTTGCTGTGCACTGAAGAGATCCAGCAGCATCTTTCAGTCCTACCTCTTTTGGTTTGGGAGCAGAGGCCAATTGTTTGTGCTGTGCAAAGTGGCCTGCAGGTGAATGGGAGCACCTCAGAAGTGGCAATACAACGGACGTTTTCTCGACAAAGGAAAGAGAGACAGGCAAGTGGACGGCTCTGTTGCATAGCTTGCTGTGCACTGAAGAGATCCAGCAGCATCTTTCAGTCCTACCTCTTTTGGTTTGGGAGCAGAGGCCAATTGTTTGTGCTGTGCAAAGTGGCCTGCAGGCGAATGGGAGCACCTCAGAAGTGGCAATACAACGGACGTTTTCTCGACAAAGGAAAGAGAGACAGGCAAGTGGACGGCTCTGTTGCATAGCTTGCTGTGCACTGAAGAGATCCAGCAGCATCTTTCAGTCCTACCTCTTTTGGTTTGGGAGCAGAGGCCAATTGTTTGTGCTGTGCAAAGTGGCCTGCAGGCGAATGGGAGCACCTCAGAAGTGGCAATACGACGGACGTTTTCTCGACAAAGGAAAGAGAGACAGGCAAGTGGACGGCTCTGTTGCATAGCTTGCTGTGCACTGAAGAGATCCAGCAGCATCTTTCAGTCCTACCTCTTTTGGTTTGGGAGCAGAGGCCAATTGTTTGTGCTGTGCAAAGTGGGCTGCAGGCGAATGGGAGCACCTCAGATGTGGCAATACAACGGACATTTTCTCGACAAAGGAAAGAGAGACAGGCAAGTGGACGGCTCTGTTGCATAGCTTGCTGTGCACTGAAGAGATCCAGCAGCATCTTTCAGTCCTACCTCTTTTGGTTTGGGAACAGAGGCCAATTGTTTGTGCTGTGCAAAGTGGCCTGCAGGCGAATGGGAGCACCTCAGAAGTGGCAATACAACGGACGTTTTCTTGACAAAGGAAAGAGAGACAGCAATGTGGACGGCTCTGTTGCATAGCTTGCTGTGCACTGAAGAGATCCAGCAGCATCTTTCAGTCCTACCTCTTTTGGTTTGGGAGCAGAGGCCAATTGTTTGTGCTGTGCAAAGTGGGCTGCTGGCGAATGGGAGCACCTCAGAAGTGGCAATACAACGGACGTTTTCTCGACAAAGGAAAGAGAGACAGGCAAGTGGACGGCTCTGTTGCATAGCTTGCTGTGCACTGAAGAGATCCAGCAGCATCTTTCAGTCCTACCTCTTTTGGTTTGGGAGCAGAGGCCAATTGTTTGTGCTGTGCAAAGTGGCCTGCAGGCGAATGGGAGCACCTCAGAAGTGGCAATGCAACGGACGTTTTCTCGACAAAGGAAAGAGAGACAGGCAAGTGGACGGCTCTGTTGCATAGCTTGCTGTGCACTGAAGAGATCCAGCAGCATCTTTCAGTCCTACCTCTTTTGGTTTGGGAACAGAGGCCAATTGTTTGTGCTGTGCAAAGTGGCCTGCAGGCGAATGGGAGCACCTCAGAAGTGGCAATACAACGGACGTTTTCTCGACAAAGGAAAGAGAGACAGGCAAGTGGACGGCTCTGTTGCATAGCTTGCTGTGCACTGAAGAGATCCAGCAGCATCTTTCAGTCCTACCTCTTTTGGTTTGGGAGCAGAGGCCAATTGTTTGTGCTGTGCAAAGTGGGCTGCAGGCGAATGGGAGCACCTCAGAAGTGGCAATACAACGGACGTTTTCTTGACAAAGGAAAGAGAGACAGGCAAGTGGACGGCTCTGTTGCATAGCTTGCTGTGCACTGAAGAGATCCAGCAGCATCTTTCAGTCCTGCCTCTTTTGGTTTGGGAGCAGAGGCCAATTGTTTGTGCTGTGCAAAGTGGCCTGCAGGCGAATGGGAGCACCTCAGAAGTGGCAATACAACGGACGTTTTCTTGACAAAGGAAAGAGAGACAGGCAAGTGGACGGCTCTGTTGCATAGCTTGCTGTGCACTGAAGAGATCCAGCAGCATCTTTCAGTCCTGCCTCTTTTGGTTTGGGAGCAGAGGCCAATTGTTTGTGCTGTGCAAAGTGGGCTGCAGGCGAATGGGAGCACCTCAGAAGTGGCAATACAACGGACGTTTTCTCGACAAAGGAAAGAGAGACAGGCAAGTGGACGGCTCTGTTGCATAGCTTGCTGTGCACTGAAGAGATGCAGCAGCATCTTTCAGTCCTACCTCTTTTGGTTTGGGAGCAGAGGCCAATTGTTTGTGCTGTGCAAAGTGGCCTGCAGGCGAATGGGAGCACCTCAGAAGTGGCAATACAACGGACATTTTCTCGACAAAGGAAAGAGAGACAGGAAAGTGGACGGCTCTGTTGCATAGCTTGCTGTGCACTGAAGAGATCCAGCAGCATCTTTCAGTCCTACCTCTTTTGGTTTGGGAACAGAGGCCAATTGTTTGTGCTGCGCAAAGTGGGCTGCAGGCGAATGGGAGCACCTCAGAAGTGGCAATACAACGGACGTTTTCTCGACAAAGGAAAGAGAGACAGGAAAGTGGACGGCTCTGTTGCATAGCTTGCTGTGCACTGAAGAGATCCAGCAGTGTCTTTCAGTCCTACCTCTTTTGGTTTGGGAGCAGAGGCCAATTGTTTGTGCTGTGCAAAGTGGCCTGCAGGCGAATGGGAGCACCTCAGAAGTGGCAATACAACGGACGTTTTCTCGACAAAGGAAAGAGAGACAGGAAAGTGGACGGCTCTGTTGCATAGCTTGCTGTGCACTGAAGAGATCCAGCAGCATCTTTCAGTCCTACCTCTTTTGGTTTGGGAGCAGAGGCCAATTGTTTGTGCTGTGCAAAGTGGGCTGCAGGCGAATGGGAGCACCTCAGAAGTGGCAATACAACGGACGTTTTCTCGACAAAGGAAAGAGAGACAGGCAAGTGGACGGCTCTGTTGCATAGCTTGCTGTGCACTGAAGAGATCCAGCAGCATCTTTCAGTCCTACCTCTTTTGGTTTGGGAGCAGAGGCCAATTGTTTGTGCTGTGCAAAGTGGCCTGCAGGCCAATGGGAGCACCTCAGAAGTGGCAATACAACGGACGTTTTCTCGACAAAGGAAAGAGAGACAGGCAAGTGGACGGCTCTGTTGCATAGCTTGCTGTGCACTGAAGAGATCCAGCAGCATCTTTCAGTCCTACCTCTTTTGGTTTGGGAGCAGAGGCCAATTGTTTGTGCTGTGCAAAGTGGCCTGCAGGCGAATGGGAGCACCTCAGAAGTGGCAATACAACGGATGTTTTCTCGACAAAGGAAAGAGAGACAGTGAAGTGGACGGCTCTGTTGCATAGCTTGCTGTGCACTGAAGAGATCCAGCAGCATCTTTCAGTCCTACCTCTTTTGGTTTGGGAGCAGAGGCCAATTGTTTGTGCTGTGCAAAGTGGCCTGCAGGCGAATGGGAGCACCTCAGAAGTGGCAATACAACGGACGTTTTCTCAACAAAGGAAAGAGAGACAGGGAAGTGGACGGCTCTGTTGCATAGCTTGCTGTGCACTGAAGAGATCCAGCAGCATCTTTCAGTCCTACCTCTTTTGGTTTGGGAGCAGAGGCCAATTGTTTGTGCTGTGCAAACTGGGCTGCAGGCGAATGGGAGCACCTCAGAAGTGGCAATACAACGGACATTTTCTCGACAAAGGAAAGAGAGACAGGCAAGTGGACGGCTCTGTTGCATAGCTTGCTGTGCACTGAAGAGATCCAGCAGCATCTTTCAGTCCTACCTCTTTTTGTTTGGGAGCAGAGGCCAATTGTTTGTGCTGTGCAAAGTGGCCTGCAGGCGAATGGGAGCACCTCAGAAGTGGCAATACAACGGACGTTTTCTCGACAAAGGAAAGAGAGACAGGCAAGTGGACGGCTCTGTTGCATAGCTTGCTGTGCACTGAAGAGATCCAGCAGCATCTTTCAGTCCTGCCTCTTTTGGTTTGGGAGCAGAGGCCAATTGTTTGTGCTGTGCAAAGTGGGCTGCAGGCGAATGGGAGCACCTCAGAAGTGGCAATACAACGGACGTTTTCTTGACAAAGGAAAGAGAGACAGGCAAGTGGACGGCTCTGTTGCATAGCTTGCTGTGCACTGAAGAGATCCAGCAGCATCTTTCAGTCCTGCCTCTTTTGGTTTGGGAGCAGAGGCCAATTGTTTGTGCTGTGCAAAGTGGGCTGCAGGCGAATGGGAGCACCTCAGAAGTGGCAATACAACGGACGTTTTCTCGACAAAGGAAAGAGAGACAGGCAAGTGGACGGCTCTGTTGCATAGCTTGCTGTGCACTGAAGAGATCCAGCAGCATCTTTCAGTCCTACCTCTTTTGGTTTGGGAGCAGAGGCCAATTGTTTGTGCTGTGCAAAGTGGCCTGCAGGCGAATGGGAGCAACTCAGAAGTGGCAATACAATGGACGTTTTCTCGACAAAGGAAAGAGAGACAGGCAAGTGGACGGCTCTGTTGCATAGCTTGCTGTGCACTGAAGAGATCCAGCAGCATCTTTCAGTCCTACCTCTTTTGGTTTGGGAGCAGAGGCCAATTGTTTGTGCTGTGCAAAGTGGCCTGCAGGCGAATGGGAGCACCTCAGAAGTGGCAATACAACGGACATTTTCTCGACAAAGGAAAGAGAGACAGGAAAGTGGACGGCTCTGTTGCATAGCTTGCTGTGCACTGAAGAGATCCAGCAGCATCTTTCAGTCCTACCTCTTTTGGTTTGGGAACAGAGGCCAATTGTTTGTGCTGCGCAAAGTGGGCTGCAGGCGAATGGGAGCACCTCAGAAGTGGCAATACAACGGACGTTTTCTCGACAAAGGAAAGAGAGACAGGAAAGTGGACGGCTCTGTTGCATAGCTTGCTGTGCACTGAAGAGATCCAGCAGTGTCTTTCAGTCCTACCTCTTTTGGTTTGGGAGCAGAGGCCAATTGTTTGTGCTGTGCAAAGTGGCCTGCAGGCGAATGGGAGCACCTCAGAAGTGGCAATACAACGGACGTTTTCTCGACAAAGGAAAGAGAGACAGGAAAGTGGACGGCTCTGTTGCATAGCTTGCTGTGCACTGAAGAGATCCAGCAGCATCTTTCAGTCCTACCTCTTTTGGTTTGGGAGCAGAGGCCAATTGTTTGTGCTGTGCAAAGTGGGCTGCAGGCGAATGGGAGCACCTCAGAAGTGGCAATACAACGGACGTTTTCTCGACAAAGGAAAGAGAGACAGGCAAGTGGACGGCTCTGTTGCATAGCTTGCTGTGCACTGAAGAGATCCAGCAGCATCTTTCAGTCCTACCTCTTTTGGTTTGGGAGCAGAGGCCAATTGTTTGTGCTGTGCAAAGTGGCCTGCAGGCCAATGGGAGCACCTCAGAAGTGGCAATACAACGGACGTTTTCTCGACAAAGGAAAGAGAGACAGGCAAGTGGACGGCTCTGTTGCATAGCTTGCTGTGCACTGAAGAGATCCAGCAGCATCTTTCAGTCCTACCTCTTTTGGTTTGGGAGCAGAGGCCAATTGTTTGTGCTGTGCAAAGTGGCCTGCAGGCGAATGGGAGCACCTCAGAAGTGGCAATACAACGGACGTTTTCTCGACAAAGGAAAGAGAGACAGGCAAGTGGACGGCTCTGTTGCATAGCTTGCTGTGCACTGAAGAGATCCAGCAGCATCTTTCAGTCCTACCTCTTTTGGTTTGGGAGCAGAGGCCAATGGTTTGTGCTGTGCAAACTGGCCTGCAGGCGAATGGGAGCACCTCAGAAGTGGCAATACAACGGACGTTTTCTCAACAAAGGAAAGAGAGACAGGCAAGTGGACGGCTCTGTTGCATAGCTTGCTGTGCACTGAAGAGATCCAGCAGCATCTTTCAGTCCTACCTCTTTTTGTTTGGGAGCAGAGGCCAATTGTTTGTGCTGTGCAAAGTGGCCTGCAGGCGAATGGGAGCACCTCAGAAGTGGCAATACAACGGACATTTTCTCGACAAAGGAAAGAGAGACAGGAAAGTGGACGGCTCTGTTGCATAGCTTGCTGTGCACTGAAGAGATCCAGCAGCATCTTTCAGTCCTACCTCTTTTGGTTTGGGAACAGAGGCCAATTGTTTGTGCTGTGCAAAGTGGGCTGCAGGCGAATGGGAGCACCTCAGAAGTGGCAATACAACGGACGTTTTCTCGACAAAGGAAAGAGAGACAGGAAAGTGGACGGCTCTGTTGCATAGCTTGCAGTGCACTGAAGAAATCCAGCAGCATCTTTCAGTCCTACCTCTTTTGGTTTGGGAGCAGAGGCCAATTGTTTGTGCTGTGCAAAGTGGCCTGCAGGCGAATGGGAGCACCTCAGAAGTGGCAATACAACGGACGTTTTCTTGACAAAGGAAAGAGAGACAGGCAAGTGGACGGCTCTGTTGCATAGCTTGCTGTGCACTGAAGAGATCCAGCAGCATCTTTCAGTCCTGCCTCTTTTGGTTTGGGAGCAGAGGCCAATTGTTTGTGCTGTGCAAAGTGGCCTGCAGGCGAATGGGAGCACCTCAGAAGTGGCAATACAACGGACGTTTTCTTGACAAAGGAAAGAGAGACAGGCAAGTGGACGGCTCTGTTGCATAGCTTGCTGTGCACTGAAGAGATCCAGCAGCATCTTTCAGTCCTGCCTCTTTTGGTTTGGGAGCAGAGGCCAATTGTTTGTGCTGTGCAAAGTGGGCTACAGGCGAATGGGAGCACCTCAGAAGTGGCAATACAACGGACGTTTTCTCGACAAAGGAAAGAGAGACAGGCAAGTGGACGGCTCTGTTGCATAGCTTGCTGTGCACTGAAGAGATCCAGCAGCATCTTTCAGTCCTACCTCTTTTGGTTTGGGAGCAGAGGCCAATTGTTTGTGCTGTGCAAAGTGGCCTGCAGGCGAATGGGAGCACCTCAGAAGTGGCAATACAACGGACATTTTCTTGACAAAGGAAAGAGAGACAGGAAAGTGGACGGCTCTGTTGCATAGCTTGCTGTGCACTGAAGAGATCCAGCAGCATCTTTCAGTCTTACCTCTTTTGGTTTGGGAACAGAGGCCAATTGTTTGTGCTGCGCAAAGTGGGCTGCAGGCGAATGGGAGCACCTCAGAAGTGGCAATACAACGGACGTTTTCTCGACAAAGGAAAGAGAGACAGGAAAGTGGACGGCTCTGTTGCATAGCTTGCTGTGCACTGAAGAGATCCAGCAGTGTCTTTCAGTCCTACCTCTTTTGGTTTGGGAGCACAGGCCAATTGTTTGTGCTGTGCAAAGTGGGCTGCAGGCGAATGGGAGCACCTCAGAAGTGGCAATACAACGGACGTTTTCTCGACAAAGGAAAGAGAGAGAGGAAAGTGGACGGCTCTGTTGCATAGCTTGCTGTGCACTGAAGAGATCCAGCAGCATCTTTCAGTCCTACCTCTTTTGGTTTGGGAGCAGAGGCCAATTGTTTGTGCTGTGCAAAGTGGGCTGCAGGCGAATGGGAGCACCTCAGAAGTGGCAATACAACGGACGTTTTCTCGACAAAGGAAAGAGAGACAGGCAAGTGGACGGCTCTGTTGCATAGCTTGCTGTGCACTGAAGAGATCCAGCAGCATCTTTCAGTCCTACCTCTTTTGGTTTGGGAGCAGAGGCCAATTGTTTGTGCTGTGCAAAGTGGCCTGCAGGCGAATGGGAGCACCTCAGAAGTGGCAATACAACGGACGTTTTCTCGACAAAGGAAAGAGAGAGAGGAAAGTGGACGGCTCTGTTGCATAGCTTGCTGTGCACTGAAGAGATCCAGCAGCATCTTTCAGTCCTACCTCTTTTGGTTTGGGAGCAGAGGCCAATTGTTTGTGCTGTGCAAAGTGGGCTGCAGGCCAATGGGAGCACCTCAGAAGTGGCAATACAACGGACGTTTTCTCGACAAAGGAAAGAGAGACAGGCAAGTGGACGGCTCTGTTGCATAGCTTGCTGTGCACTGAAGAGATCCAGCAGCATCTTTCAGTCCTACCTCTTTTGGTTTGGGAGCAGAGGCCAATTGTTTGTGCTGTGCAAAGTGGCCTGCAGGCGAATGGGAGCACCTCAGAAGTGGCAATACAACGGACGTTTTCTCGACAAAGGAAAGAGAGACAGGCAAGTGGACGGCTCTGTTGCATAGCTTGCTGTGCACTGAAGAGATCCAGCAGCATCTTTCAGTCCTACCTCTTTTGGTTTGGGAGCAGAGGCCAATTGTTTGTGCTGTGCAAAGTGGCCTGCAGGCGAATGGGAGCACCTCAGAAGTGGCAATACAACGGACGTTTTCTCGACAAAGGAAAGAGAGACAGGGAAGTGGACGGCTCTGTTGCATAGCTTGCTGTGCACTGAAGAGATCCAGCAGCATCTTTCAGTCCTACCTCTTTTGGTTTGGGAGCAGAGGCCAATTGTTTGTGCTGTGCAAAGTGGCCTGCAGGCGAATGGGAGCACCTCAGAAGTGGCAATACAACGGACGTTTTCTCGACAAAGGAAAGAGAGACAGGCAAGTGGACGGCTCTGTTGCATAGCTTGCTGTGCACTGAAGAGATCCAGCAGCATCTTTCAGTCCTACCTCTTTTTGTTTGGGAGCAGAGGCCAATTGTTTGTGCTGTGCAAAGTGGCCTGCAGGCGAATGGGAGCACCTCAGAAGTGGCAATACAACGGACATTTTCTCGACAAAGGAAAGAGAGACAGGAAAGTGGACGGCTCTGTTGCATAGCTTGCTGTGCACTGAAGAGATGCAGCAGCATCTTTCAGTCCTACCTCTTTTGGTTTGGGAGCAGAGGCCAATTGTTTGTGCTGTGCAAAGTGGGCTGCAGGCGAATGGGAGCACCTCAGAAGTGGCAATACAACGGACGTTTTCTCGACAAAGGAAAGAGAGACAGGCAAGTGGACGGCTCTGTTGCATAGCTTGCTGTGCACTGAAGAGATCCAGCAGCATCTTTCAGTCCTACCTCTTTTGGTTTGGGAACAGAGGCCAATTGTTTGTGCTGTGCAAAGTGGCCTGCAGGCGAATGGGAGCACCTCAGAAGTGGCAATACAACGGACGTTTTCTCGACAAAGGAAAGAGAGACAGGCAAGTGGACGGCTCTGTTGCATAGCTTGCTGTGCACTGAAGAGATCCAGCAGCATCTTTCAGTCCTGCCTCTTTTGGTTTGGGAGCAGAGGCCAATTGTTTGTGCTGTGCAAAGTGGCCTGCAGGCGAATGGGAGCACCTCAGAAGTGGCAATACAACGGACGTTTTCTCGACAAAGGAAAGAGAGACAGGCAAGTGGACGGCTCTGTTGCATAGCTTGCTGTGCACTGAAGAGATCCAGCAGCATCTTTCAGTCCTACCTCTTTTGGTTTGGGAGCAGAGGCCAATTGTTTGTGCTGTGCAAAGTGGCCTGCAGGCGAATGGGAGCACCTCAGAAGTGGCAATACAATGGACGTTTTCTCGACAAAGGAAAGAGAGACAGGCAAGTGGACGGCTCTGTTGCATAGCTTGCTGTGCACTGAAGAGATCCAGCAGCGTCTTTCAGTCCTACCTCTTTTGGTTTGGGAGCAGAGGCCAATTGTTTGTGCTGTGCAAAGTGGCCTGCAGGCGAATGGGAGCACCTCAGAAGTGGCAATACAACGGACGTTTTCTTGACAAAGGAAAGAGAGACAGGCAAGTGGACGGCTCTGTTGCATAGCTTGCTGTGCACTGAAGAGATCCAGCAGCATCTTTCAGTCCTACCTCTTTTGGTTTGGGAGCAGAGGCCAATTGTTTGTGCTGTGCAAAGTGGCCTGCAGGCGAATGGGAGCACCTCAGAAGTGGCAATACAACGGACGTTTTCTCGACAAAGGAAAGAGAGAGAGGAAAGTGGACGGCTCTGTTGCATAGCTTGCTGTGCACTGAAGAGATCCAGCAGCATCTTTCAGTCCTACCTCTTTTGGTTTGGGAGCAGAGGCCAATTGTTTGTGCTGTGCAAAGTGGGCTGCAGGCGAATGGGAGCACCTCCGAAGTGGCAATACAACGGACATTTTCTCGACAAAGGAAAGAGAGAGAGGAAAGTGGACGGCTCTGTTGCATAGCTTGCTGTGCACTGAAGAGATCCAGCAGCATCTTTCAGTCCTACCTCTTTTGGTTTGGGAGCAGAGGCCAATTGTTTGTGCTGTGCAAAGTGGCCTGCAGGCGAATGGGAGCACCTCAGAAGTGGCAATACAACGGACGTTTTCTCGACAAAGGAAAGAGAGGCAGGAAAGTGGACGGCTCTGTTGCATAGCTTGCTGTGCACTGAAGAGATCCAGCAGCATCTTTCAGTCCTACCTCTTTTTGTCTGGGAGCAGAGGCCAATGGTTTGTGCTGTGCAAAGTGGGCTGCAGGCGAATGGGAGCACCTCAGAAGTGGCAATACAACGGACGTTTTCTCGACAAAGGAAAGAGAGACAGGAAAGTGGACGGCTCTGTTGCATAGCTTGCTGTGCACTGAAGAGATCCAGCAGTGTCTTTCAGTCCTACCTCTTTTGGTTTGGGAGCACAGGCCAATTGTTTGTGCTGTGCAAAGTGGGCTGCAGGCGAATGGGAGCACCTCAGAAGTGGCAATACAACGGACGTTTTCTCGACAAAGGAAAGAGAGAGAGGAAAGTGGACGGCTCTGTTGCATAGCTTGCTGTGCACTGAAGAGATCCAGCAGCATCTTTCAGTCCTACCTCTTTTGGTTTGGGAGCAGAGGCCAATTGTTTGTGCTGTGCAAAGTGGGCTGCAGGCGAATGGGAGCACCTCAGAAGTGGCAATACAACGGACGTTTTCTCGACAAAGGAAAGAGAGACAGGAAAGTGGACGGCTCTGTTGCATAGCTTGCTGTGCACTGAAGAGATCCAGCAGCATCTTTCAGTCCTACCTCTTTTGGTTTGGGAACAGAGGCCAATTGTTTGTGCTGTGCAAAGTGGCCTGCAGGCGAATGGGAGCACCTCAGAAGTGGCAATACAACGGACGTTTTCTCGACAAAGGAAAGAGAGACAGGCAAGTGGACGGCTCTGTTGCATAGCTTGCTGTGCACTGAAGAGATCCAGCAGCATCTTTCAGTCCTGCCTCTTTTGGTTTGGGAGCAGAGGCCAATTGTTTGTGCTGTGCAAAGTGGCCTGCAGGCGAATGGGAGCACCTCAGAAGTGGCAATACAACGGACGTTTTCTCGACAAAGGAAAGAGAGACAGGCAAGTGGACGGCTCTGTTGCATAGCTTGCTGTGCACTGAAGAGATCCAGCAGCATCTTTCAGTCCTACCTCTTTTGGTTTGGGAGCAGAGGCCAATTGTTTGTGCTGTGCAAAGTGGCCTGCAGGCGAATGGGAGCACCTCAGAAGTGGCAATACAATGGACGTTTTCTCGACAAAGGAAAGAGAGACAGGCAAGTGGACGGCTCTGTTGCATAGCTTGCTGTGCACTGAAGAGATCCAGCAGCGTCTTTCAGTCCTACCTCTTTTGGTTTGGGAGCAGAGGCCAATTGTTTGTGCTGTGCAAAGTGGGCTGCAGGCGAATGGGAGCACCTCAGAAGTGGCAATACAACGGACGTTTTCTCGACAAAGGAAAGAGAGACAGGCAAGTGGACGGCTCTGTTGCATAGCTTGCTGTGCACTGAAGAGATCCAGCAGCATCTTTCAGTCCTACCTCTTTTGGTTTGGGAGCAGAGGCCAATTGTTTGTGCTGTGCAAAGTGGCCTGCAGGCCAATGGGAGCACCTCAGAAGTGGCAATACAACGGACGTTTTCTCGACAAAGGAAAGAGAGAGAGGAAAGTGGACGGCTCTGTTGCATAGCTTGCTGTGCACTGAAGAGATCCAGCAGCATCTTTCAGTCCTACCTCTTTTGGTTTGGGAGCAGAGGCCAATTGTTTGTGCTGTGCAAAGTTGCCTGTAGGCGAATGGGAGCACCTCCGAAGTGGCAATACAACGGACATTTTCTCGACAAAGGAAAGAGAGACAGGAAAGTGGACGGCTCTGTTGCATAGCTTGCTGTGCACTGAAGAGATCCAGCAGCATCTTTCAGTCCTACCTCTTTTGGTTTGGGAGCAGAGGCCAATTGTTTGTGCTGTGCAAAGTGGCCTGCAGGCGAATGGGAGCACCTCAGAAGTGGCAATACAACGGACGTTTTCTCGACAAAGGAAAGAGAGACAGGCAAGTGGACGGCTCTGTTGCATAGCTTGCTGTGCACTGAAGAGATCCAGCAGCATCTTTCAGTCCTACCTCTTTTTGTCTGGGAGCAGAGGCCAATGGTTTGTGCTGTGCAAAGTGGCCTGCAGGCCAATGGGAGCACCTCAGAAGTGGCAATACAACGGACGTTTTCTTGACAAAGGAAAGAGAGAGAGGAAAGTGGACGGCTCTGTTGCATAGCTTGCTGTGCACTGAAGAGATCCAGCAGCATCTTTCAGTCCTACCTCTTTTGGTTTGGGAGCAGAGGCCAATTGTTTGTGCTGTGCAAAGTGGCCTGCAGGCGAATGGGAATGGGAGCACCTCCGAAGTGGCAATACAACGGACATTTTCTCGACAAAGGAAAGAGAGACAGGCAAGTGGACGGCTCTGTTGCATAGCTTGCTGTGCACTGAAGAGATCCAGCAGCATCTTTCAGTCCTACCTCTTTTTGTTTGGGAGCAGAGGCCAATGGTTTGTGCTGTGCAAACTGGGCTGCAGGCGAATGGGAGCACCTCAGATGTGGCAATACAACGGACGTTTTCTCGACAAAGGAAAGAGAGAGAGGAAAGTGGACGGCTCTGTTGCATAGCTTGCTGTGCACTGAAGAGATCCAGCAGCATCTTTCAGTCCTACCTCTTTTTGTTTGGGAGCAGAGGCCAATGGTTTGTGCTGTGCAAACTGGGCTGCAGGCGAATGGGAGCACCTCAGAAGTGGCAATACAACGGACGTTTTCTCGACAAAGGAAAGAGAGACAGGCAAGTGGACGGCTCTGTTGCATAGCTTGCTGTGCACTGAAGAGATCCAGCAGGATCTTTCAGTCCTACCTCTTTTGGTTTGGGAGCAGAGGCCAATTGTTTGTGCTGTGCAAAGTGGGCTGCAGGCGAATGGGAGCACCTCAGAAGTGGCAATACAACGGACGTTTTCTCGACAAAGGAAAGAGAGACAGGAAAGTGGACGGCTCTGTTGCATAGCTTGCTGTGCACTGAAGAGATCCAGCAGCATCTTTCAGTCCTACCTCTTTTGGTTTGGGAGCAGAGGCCAATTGTTTGTGCTGTGCAAAGTGGGCTGCAGGCGAATGGGAGCACCTCAGAAGTGGCAATACAACGGACGTTTTCTCGACAAAGGAAAGAGAGACAGGCAAGTGGACGGCTCTGTTGCATAGCTTGCTGTGCACTGAAGAGATCCAGCAGCATCTTTCAGTCCTACCTCTTTTGGTTTGGGAGCAGAGGCCAATTGTTTGTGCTGTGCAAAGTGGCCTGCAGGCGAATGGGAGCACCTCAGAAGTGGCAATACAACGGACGTTTTCTCGACAAAGGAAAGAGAGACAGGAAAGTGGACGGCTCTGTTGCATAGCTTGCTGTGCACTGAAGAGATCCAGCAGCATCTTTCAGTCCTACCTCTTTTGGTTTGGGAGCAGAGGCCAATTGTTTGTGCTGTGCCAACTGGCCTGCAGGCGAATGGGAGCACCTCAGAAGTGGCAATACAACGGACGTTTTCTCGACAAAGGAAAGAGAGAGAGGAAAGTGGACGGCTCTGTTGCATAGCTTGCTGTGCACTGAAGAGATCCAGCAGCATCTTTCAGTCCTACCTCTTTTGGTTTGGGAGCAGAGGCCAATTGTTTGTGCTGTGCAAACTGGGCTGCAGGCGAATGGGAGCACCTCAGAAGTGGCAATACAACGGACGTTTTCTCGACAAAGGAAAGAGAGACAGGCAAGTGGACGGCTCTGTTGCATAGCTTGCTGTGCACTGAAGAGATCCAGCAGCATCTTTCAGTCCTACCTCTTTTTGTTTGGGAGCAGAGGCCAATGGTTTGTGCTGTGCAAACTGGGCTGCAGGCGAATGGGAGCACCTCAGAAGTGGCAATACAACGGACGTTTTCTCGACAAAGGAAAGAGAGACAGGCAAGTGGACGGCTCTGTTGCATAGCTTGCTGTGCACTGAAGAGATCCAGCAGCATCTTTCAGTCCTACCTCTTTTGGTTTGGGAGCAGAGGCCAATTGTTTGTGCTGTGCCAACTGGCCTGCAGGCGAATGGGAGCACCTCAGAAGTGGCAATACGACGGACGTTTTCTCGACAAAGGAAAGAGAGAGAGGAAAGTGGACGGCTCTGTTGCATAGCTTGCTGTGCACTGAAGAGATCCAGCAGCATCTTTCAGTCCTACCTCTTTTGGTTTGGGAGCAGAGGCCAATTGTTTGTGCTGTGCAAAGTGGGCTGCAGGCGAATGGGAGCACCTCAGAAGTGGCAATACAACGGACGTTTTCTCGACAAAGGAAAGAGAGAGAGGAAAGTGGACGGCTCTGTTGCATAGCTTGCTGTGCACTGAAGAGATCCAGCAGCATCTTTCAGTCCTACCTCTTTTGGTTTGGGAGCAGAGGCCAATTGTTTGTGCTGTGCAAAGTGGGCTGCAGGCGAATGGGAGCACCTCAGAAGTGGCAATACAAGGGACGTTTTCTCGACAAAGGAAAGAGAGACAGGCAAGTGGACGGCTCTGTTGCATAGCTTGCTGTGCACTGAAGAGATCCAGCAGCATCTTTCAGTCCTACCTCTTTTGGTTTGGGAGCAGAGGCCAATTGTTTGTGCTGTGCTAACTGGCCTGCAGGCGAATGGGAGCACCTCAGAAGTGGCAATACAACGGACGTTTTCTCAACAAAGGAAAGAGAGACAGGGAAGTGGACGGCTCTGTTGCATAGCTTGCTGTGCAATGAAGAGATCCAGCAGCATCTTTCAGTCCTACCTCTTTTGGTTTGGGAACAGAGGCCAATTGTTTGTGCTGTGCAAAGTGGCCTGCAGGCGAATGGGAGCACCTCAGAAGTGGCAATACAACGGACGTTTTCTCGACAAAGGAAAGAGAGACAGGCAAGTGGACGGCTCTGTTGCATAGCTTGCTGTGCACTGAAGAGATCCAGCAGCATCTTTCAGTCCTACCTCTTTTGGTTTGGGAGCAGAGGCCAATTGTTTGTGCTGTGCAAAGTGGCCTGCAGGCGAATGGGAGCACCTCAGAAGTGGCAATACAACGGACGTTTTCTCGACAAAGGAAAGAGAGACAGACAAGTGGACGGCTCTGTTGCATAGCTTGCTGTGCACTGAAGAGATCCAGCAGCATCTTTCAGTCCTACCTCTTTTGGTTTGGGAGCAGAGGCCAATTGTTTGTGCTGTGCAAAGTGGCCTGCAGGCCAATGGGAGCACCTCAGAAGTGGCAATACAACGGACGTTTTCTCGACAAAGGAAAGAGAGACAGGCAAGTGGACGGCTCTGTTGCATAGCTTGCTGTGCACTGAAGAGATCCAGCAGCATCTTTCAGTCCTACCTCTTTTGGTTTGGGAGCAGAGGCCAATTGTTTGTGCTGTGCAAAGTGGCCTGCAGGCGAATGGGAGCACCTCAGAAGTGGCAATACGACGGACGTTTTCTCGACAAAGGAAAGAGAGACAGGCAAGTGGACGGCTCTGTTGCATAGCTTGCTGTGCACTGAAGAGATCCAGCAGCATCTTTCAGTCCTACCTCTTTTGGTTTGGGAGCAGAGGCCAATTGTTTGTGCTGTGCAAAGTGGCCTGCAGGCGAATGGGAGCACCTCAGAAGTGGCAATACAACGGACGTTTTCTCGACAAAGGAAAGAGAGAGAGGAAAGTGGACGGCTCTGTTGCATAGCTTGCTGTGCACTGAAGAGATCCAGCAGCATCTTTCAGTCCTACCTCTTTTGGTTTGGGAGCAGAGGCCAATTGTTTGTGCTGTGCAAAGTGGCCTGCAGGCGAATGGGAGCACCTCAGAAGTGGCAATACAACGGACGTTTTCTTGACAAAGGAAAGAGAGACAGGCAAGTGGACGGCTCTGTTGCATAGCTTGCTGTGCACTGAAGAGATCTAGCAGCATCTTTCAGTCCTACCTCTTTTGGTTTGGGAGCAGAGGCCAATTGTTTGTGCTGTGCAAAGTGGCCTGCAGGCGAATGGGAGCACCTCAGAAGTGGCAATACAACGGACGTTTTCTCGACAAAGGAAAGAGAGACAGCAATGTGGACGGCTCTGTTGCATAGCTTGCTGTGCACTGAAGAGATCCAGCAGCATCTTTCAGTCCTACCTCTTTTGGTTTGGGAGCAGAGGCCAATTGTTTGTGCTGTGCAAAGTGGCCTGCAGGCGAATGGGAGCACCTCAGAAGTGGCAATACAACGGACGTTTTCTCGACAAAGGAAAGAGAGACAGGCACGTGGACGGCTCTGTTGCATAGCTTGCTGTGCACTGAAGAGATCCAGCAGCATCTTTCAGTCCTACCTCTTTTGGTTTGGGAACAGAGGCCAATTGTTTGTGCTCTGCCAACTGGGCTGCAGGCGAATGGGAGCACCTCAGAAGTGGCAATACAACGGACGTTTTCTCGACAAAGGAAAGAGAGACAGACAAGTGGACGGCTCTGTTGCATAGCTTGCTGTGCACTGAAGAGATCCAGCAGCATCTTTCAGTCCTACCTCTTTTGGTTTGGGAGCAGAGGCCAATTGTTTGTGCTGTGCAAAGTGGCCTGCAGGCCAATGGGAGCACCTCAGAAGTGGCAATACAACGGACGTTTTCTCGACAAAGGAAAGAGAGACAGGCAAGTGGACGGCTCTGTTGCATAGCTTGCTGTGCACTGAAGAGATCCAGCAGCATCTTTCAGTCCTACCTCTTTTGGTTTGGGAGCAGAGGCCAATTGTTTGTGCTGTGCAAAGTGGCCTGCAGGCGAATGGGAGCACCTCAGAAGTGGCAATACGACGGACGTTTTCTCGACAAAGGAAAGAGAGACAGGCAAGTGGACGGCTCTGTTGCATAGCTTGCTGTGCACTGAAGAGATCCAGCAGCATCTTTCAGTCCTACCTCTTTTGGTTTGGGAGCAGAGGCCAATTGTTTGTGCTGTGCAAAGTGGCCTGCAGGCGAATGGGAGCACCTCAGAAGTGGCAATACAACGGACGTTTTCTCGACAAAGGAAAGAGAGAGAGGAAAGTGGACGGCTCTGTTGCATAGCTTGCTGTGCACTGAAGAGATCCAGCAGCATCTTTCAGTCCTACCTCTTTTGGTTTGGGAGCAGAGGCCAATTGTTTGTGCTGTGCAAAGTGGGCTGCAGGCGAATGGGAGCACCTCAGAAGTGGCAATACAACGGACGTTTTCTTGACAAAGGAAAGAGAGACAGGCAAGTGGACGGCTCTGTTGCATAGCTTGCTGTGCACTGAAGTGATCTAGCAGCATCTTTCAGTCCTACCTCTTTTGGTTTGGGAGCAGAGGCCAATTGTTTGTGCTGTGCAAAGTGGGCTGCAGGCGAATGGGAGCACCTCAGAAGTGGCAATACAACGGACGTTTTCTCGACAAAGGAAAGAGAGACAGGCAAGTGGACGGCTCTGTTGCATAGCTTGCTGTGCACTGAAGAGATCCAGCAGCATCTTTCAGTCCTACCTCTTTTGGTTTGGGAGCAGAGGCCAATTGTTTGTGCTGTGCAAAGTGGCCTGCAGGCGAATGGGAGCACCTCAGAAGTGGCAATACAACGGACGTTTTCTCGACAAAGGAAAGAGAGACAGGCAAGTGGACGGCTCTGTTGCATAGCTTGCTGTGCACTGAAGAGATCCAGCAGCATCTTTCAGTCCTACCTCTTTTGGTTTGGGAACAGAGGCCAATTGTTTGTGCTCTGCCAACTGGGCTGCAGGCGAATGGGAGCACCTCAGAAGTGGCAATACAATGGACGTTTTCTTGACAAAGGAAAGAGAGACAGCAATGTGGACGGCTCTGTTGCATAGCTTGCTGTGCACTGAAGAGATCCAGCAGCATCTTTCAGTCCTACCTCTTTTGGTTTGGGAACAGAGGCCAATTGTTTGTGCTGTGCCAACTGGGCTGCAGGCGAATGGGAGCACCTCAGAAGTGGCAATACAACGGACGTTTTCTCGACAAAGGAAAGAGAGAGAGGAAAGTGGATGGCTCTGTTGCATAGCTTGCTGTGCACTGAAGAGATCCAGCAGCATCTTTCAGTCCTACCTCTTTTTGTTTGGGAGCAGAGGCCAATGGTTTGTGCTGTGCAAACTGGGCTGCAGGCGAATGGGAGCACCTCAGAAGTGGCAATACAACGGACGTTTTCTCGACAAAGGAAAGGGAGACAGGAAAGTGGACGGCTCTGTTGCATAGCTTGCTGTGCACTGAAGAGATCCAGCAGCATCTTTCAGTCCTACCTCTTTTGGTTTGGGAACAGAGGCCAATTGTTTGTGCTGTGCCAGCTGGCCTGCAGGCCAATGGGAGCACCTCAGAAGTGGCAATACAACGGACGTTTTCTTGACAAAGGAAAGAGAGACAGCAATGTGGACGGCTCTGTTGCATAGCTTGCTGTGCACTGAAGAGATCCAGCAGCATCTTTCAGTCCTACCTCTTTTGGTTTGGGAACAGAGGCCAATTGTTTGTGCTGTGCCAACTGGCCTGCAGGCGAATGGGAGCACCTCAGAAGTGGCAATACAACGGACGTTTTCTTGACAAAGGAAAGAGAGACAGCAATGTGGACGGCTCTGTTGCATAGCTTGCTGTGCACTGAAGAGATCCAGCAGCATCTTTCAGTCCTACCTCTTTTGGTTTGGGAACAGAGGCCAATTGTTTGTGCTGTGCCAACTGGCCTGCAGGCCAATGGGAGCACCTCAGAAGTGGCAATACAACGGACGTTTTCTTGACAAAGGAAAGAGAGACAGCAATGTGGACGGCTCTGTTGCATAGCTTGCTGTGCACTGAAGAGATGCAGCAGCATCTTTCAGTCCTACCTCTTTTGGTTTGGGAACAGAGGCCAATTGTTTCTGCTGTGCCAACTGGCTTGCAGGCGAATGGGAGCACCTCAGAAGTGGCAATACAACGGACGTTTTCTTGACAAAGGAAAGAGAGACAGCAATGTGGACGGCTCTGTTGCATAGCTTGCTGTGCACTGAAGAGATCCAGCAGCATCTTTCAGTCCTACCTCTTTTGGTTTGGGAACAGAGGCCAATTGTTTGTGCTGTGCAAAGTGGGCTGCAGGCGAATGGGAGCACCTCAGAAGTGGCAATACAACGGACATTTTCTTGACAAAGGAAAGAGAGAGAGCAATGTGGACGGCTCTGTTGCATAGCTTGCTGTGCACTGAAGACATCCAGCAGCATCTTTCAGTCCTACCTCTTTTGGTTTGGGAGCAGAGGCCAATTGTTTGTGCTGTGCCAAGTGGCCTACAGGCCAATGGGAGCACCTCAGAAGTGGCAATACAACGGACGTTTTCTTGACAAAGGAAAGATAGACAGCAATGTGGACGGCTCTGTTGCATAGCTTGCTGTGCACTGAAGAGATCCAGCAGCATCTTTCAGTCCTACCTCTTTTGGTTTGGGAACAGAGGCCAATTGTTTGTGCTGTGCCAACTGGCCTGCAGGCGAATGGGAGCACCTCAGAAGTGGCAATACAACGGACGTTTTCTTGACAAAGGAAAGAGAGACAGCAATGTGGACGGCTCTGTTGCATAGCTTGCTGTGCACTGAAGAGATCCAGCAGCATCTTTCAGTCCTACCTCTTTTGGTTTGGGAACAGAGGCCAATTGTTTGTGCTGTGCCAACTGGGCTGCAGGCGAATGGGAGCACCTCAGAAGTGGCAATACAACGGACGTTTTCTTGACAAAGGAAAGAGAGACAGCAATGTGGACGGCTCTGTTGCATAGCTTGCTGTGCACTGAAGAGATGCAGCAGCATCTTTCAGTCCTACCTCTTTTGGTTTGGGAGCAGAGGCCAATTGTTTGTGCTGTGCCAACTGGGCTGCAGGCGAATGGGAGCACCTCAGAAGTGGCAATACAACGGACATTTTCTTGACAAAGGAAAGAGAGACAGCAATGTGGACGGCTCTGTTGCATAGCTTGCTGTGCACTGAAGAGATCCAGCAGCATCTTTCAGTCCTACCTCTTTTGGTTTGGGAACAGAGGCCAATTGTTTGTGCTGTGCCAACTGGGCTGCAGGCGAATGGGAGCACCTCCGAAGTGGCAATACAACGGACGTTTTCTTGACAAAGGAAAGAGAGAGAGCAATGTGGACGGCTCTGTTGCATAGCTTGCTGTGCACTGAAGACATCCAGCAGCATCTTTCAGTCCTACCTCTTTTGGTTTGGGAACAGAGGCCAATTGTTTGTGCTGTGCCAACTGGCCTGCAGGCGAATGGGAGCACCTCAGAAGTGGCAATACAACGGACGTTTTCTTGACAAAGGAAAGAGAGACAGCAATGTGGACGGCTCTGTTGCATAGCTTGCTGTGCACTGAAGAGATCCAGCAGCATCTTTCAGTCCTACCTCTTTTGGTTTGGGAGCAGAGGCCAATGCTTTGTGCTGTGCCAACTGGCCTGCAGGCGAATGGGAGCACCTCAGAAGTGGCAATACAACGGGCGTTTTCTTGACAAAGGAAAGAGAGAGAGCAATGTGGACAGCTCTGTTGCATAGCTTGCTGTGCACTGAAGAGATCCAGCAGCATCTTTCAGTCCTACCTCTTTTGGTTTGGGAACAGAGGCCAATTGTTTGTGCTGTGCCAGCTGGCCTGCAGGCGAATGGGAGCACCTCAGAAGTGGCAATACAACGGACGTTTTCTTGACAAAGGAAAGAGAGACAGCAATGTGGACGGCTCTGTTGCATAGCTTGCTGTGCACTGAAGAGATCCAGCAGCATCTTTCAGTCCTACCTCTTTTGGTTTGGGAACAGAGGCCAATTGTTTGTGCTGTGCCAACTGGCCTGCAGGCGAATGGGAGCACCTCAGAAGTGGCAATACAACGGACGTTTTCTTGACAAAGGAAAGAGAGACAGCAATGTGGACGGCTCTGTTGCATAGCTTGCTGTGCACTGAAGAGATCCAGCAGCATCTTTCAGTCCTACCTCTTTTGGTTTGGGAACAGAGGCCAATTGTTTGTGCTGTGCCAACTGGCCTGCAGGCGAATGGGAGCACCTCAGAAGTGGCAATACAACGGACGTTTTCTTGACAAAGGAAAGAGAGACAGCAATGTGGACGGCTCTGTTGCATAGCTTGCTGTGCACTGAAGAGATCCAGCAGCATCTTTCAGTCCTACCTCTTTTGGTTTGGGAACAGAGGCCAATTGTTTGTGCTGTGCCAAGTGGCCTGCAGGCCAATGGGAGCACCTCAGAAGTGACAATACAACGGACGTTTTCTTGACAAAGGAAAGAGAGACAGCAATGTGGACGGCTCTGTTGCATAGCTTGCTGTGCACTGAAGAGATCCAGCAGCATCTTTCAGTCCTACCTCTTTTGGTTTGGGAACAGAGGCCAATTGTTTGTGCTGTGCCAAGTGGCCTGCAGGCCAATGGGAGCACCTCAGAAGTGGCAATATAACGGACATTTTCTTGACAAAGGAAAGAGAGACAGCAATGTGGACGGCTCTGTTGCATAGCTTGCTGTGCACTGAAGAGATGCAGCAGCATCTTTCAGTCCTACCTCTTTTGGTTTGGGAACAGAGGCCAATTGTTTGTGCTGTGCCAACTGGCCTGCAGGCGAATGGGAGCACCTCAGAAGTGGCAATACAACGGACGTTTTCTTGACAAAGGAAAGAGAGACAGCAATGTGGACAGCTCTGTTGCATAGCTTGCTGTGCACTGAAGAGATCCAGCAGCATCTTTCAGTCCTACCTCTTTTGGTTTGGGAGCAGAGGCCAATTGTTTGTGCTGTGCCAACTGGGCTGCAGGCGAATGGGAGCACCTCAGAAGTGGCAATACAACGGACGTTTTCTTGACAAAGGAAAGAGAGACAGCAATGTGGACGGCTCTGTTGCATAGCTTGCTGTGCACTGAAGAGATCCAGCAGCATCTTTCAGTCCTACCTCTTTTGGTTTGGGAACAGAGGCCAATTGTTTGTGCTGTGCCAAGTGGCCTGCAGGCCAATGGGAGCACCTCAGAAGTGACAATACAACGGACGTTTTCTTGACAAAGGAAAGAGAGACAGCAATGTGGACGGCTCTGTTGCATAGCTTGCTGTGCACTGAAGAGATCCAGCAGCATCTTTCAGTCCTACCTCTTTTGGTTTGGGAACAGAGGCCAATTGTTTGTGCTGTGCCAACTGGCCTGCATGTGAATGGGAGCACCTCAGAAGTGGCAATACAACGGACGTTTTCTTGACAAAGGAAAGAGAGACAGCAATGTGGACGGCTCTGTTGCATAGCTTGCTGTGCACTGAAGAGATCCAGCAGCATCTTTCAGTCCTACCTCTTTTGGTTTGGGAACAGAGGCCAATTGTTTGTGCTGTGCCAACTGGCTTGCAGGCGAATGGGAGCACCTCAGAAGTGGCAATACAACGGACGTTTTCTTGACAAAGGAAAGAGAGACAGCAATGTGGACGGCTCTGTTGCATAGCTTGCTGTGCACTGAAGAGATCCAGCAGCATCTTTCAGTCCTACCTCTTTTGGTTTGGGAACAGAGGCCAATTGTTTGTGCTGTGCCAACTGGCCTGCAGGCCAATGGGAGCACCTCAGAAGTGGCAATACAACGGACGTTTTCTTGACAAAGGAAAGAGAGACAGAAATGTGGACGGCTCTGTTGCATAGCTTGCTGTGCACTGAAGAGATCCAGCAGCATCTTTCAGTCCTACCTCTTTTGGTTTGGGAACAGAGGCCAATTGTTTGTGCTGTGCAAACTGGCCTGCAGGCGAATGGGAGCACCTCAGAAGTGGCAATACAATGGACGTTTTCTTGACAAAGGAAAGAGAGACAGCAATGTGGACGGCTCTGTTGCATAGCTTGCTGTGCACTGAAGAGATCCAGCAGCATCTTTCAGTCCTACCTCTTTTGGTTTGGGAACAGAGGCCAATTGTTTGTGCTGTGCCAACTGGCCTGCAGGCGAATGGGAGCACCTCAGAAGTGGCAATACAACGGACGTTTTCTTGACAAAGGAAAGAGAGACAGCAATGTGGACGGCTCTGTTGCATAGCTTGCTGTGCACTGAAGAGATCCAGCAGCATCTTTCAGTCCTACCTCTTTTGGTTTGGGAACAGAGGCCAATTGTTTGTGCTGTGCCAACTGGCCTGCAGGCCAATGGGAGCACCTCAGAGGTGGCAATACAACGGACGTTTTCTTGACAAAGGAAAGAGAGACAGCAATGTGGACGGCTCTGTTGCATAGCTTGCTGTGCACTGAAGAGATCCAGCAGCATCTTTCAGTCCTACCTCTTTTGGTTTGGGAACAGAGGCCAATTGTTTGGGCTGTGCCAACTGGCTTGCAGGCGAATGGGAGCACCTCAGAAGTGGCAATACAACGGACGTTTTCTTGACAAAGGAAAGAGAGACAGCAATGTGGACGGCTCTGTTGCATAGCTTGCTGTGCACTGAAGAGATCCAGCAGCATCTTTCAGTCCTACCTCTTTTGGTTTGGGAACAGAGGCCAATTGTTTGTGCTGTGCCAACTGGCCTGCAGGCCAATGGGAGCACCTCAGAAGTGGCAATACAACGGACGTTTTCTTGACAAAGGAAAGAGAGAGAGCAATGTGGACGGCTCTGTTGCATAGCTTGCTGTGCACTGAAGAGATCCAGCAGCATCTTTCAGTCCTAGCTCTTTTTGTTTGGGAACAGAGGCCAATTGTTTGTGCTGTGCCAACTGGCCTGCAGGCGAATGGGAGCACCTCCGAAGTGGCAATACAACGGACGTTTTCTTGACAAAGGAAAGAGAGACAGCAATGTGGACGGCTCTGTTGCATAGCTTGCTGTGCACTGAAGACATCCAGCAGCATCTTTCAGTCCTACCGCTTTTGGTTTGGGAACAGAGGCCAATTGTTTGTGCTGTGCCAACTGGCCTGCAGGCCAATGGGAGCACCTCAGAAGTGGCAATACAACGGACGTTTTCTTGACAAAGGAAAGAGAGACAGCAATGTGGACGGCTCTGTTGCATAGCTTGCTGTGCACTGAAGAGATCCAGCAGCATCTTTCAGTCCTACCTCTTTTGGTTTGGGAACAGAGGCCAATTGTTTGTGCTGTGCCAACAGGCCTGCAGGCCAATGGGAGCACCTCAGAAGTGGCAATACAACGGACGTTTTCTTGACAAAGGAAAGAGAGAGAGCAATGTGGACGGCTCTGTTGCATAGCTTGCTGTGCACTGAAGAGATCCAGCAGCATCTTTCAGTCCTACCTCTTTTGGTTTGGGAACAGAGGCCAATTGTTTGTGCTGTGCCAACTGGCCTGCAGGCCAATGGGAGCACCTCAGAAGTGGCAATACAACGGACGTTTTCTTGACAAAGGAAAGAGAGACAGCAATGTGGACGGCTCTGTTGCATAGCTTGCTGTGCACTGAAGAGATCCAGCAGCATCTTTCAGTCCTACCTCTTTTGGTTTGGGAACAGAGGCCAATTGTTTGTGCTGTGCCAACTGGCCTGCAGGCCAATGGGAGCACCTCAGAAGTGGCAATACAACGGACGTTTTCTTGACAAAGGAAAGAGAGACAGCAATGTGGACGGCTCTGTTGCATAGCTTGCTGTGCACTGAAGACATCCAGCAGCATCTTTCAGTCCTACCTCTTTTGGTTTGGGAACAGAGGCCAATTGTTTGTGCTGTGCAAACTGGGCTGCAGGCGAATGGGAGCACCTCAGAAGTGGCAATACAACGGACGTTTTCTCGACAAAGGAAAGAGAGAGAGGAAAGTGGACGGCTCTGTTGCATAGCTTGCTGTGCACTGAAGAGATCCAGCAGCATCTTTCAGTCCTACCTCTTTTGGTTTGGGAGCAGAGGCCAATGGTTTGTGCTGTGCAAACCGGGCTGCAGGCGAATGGGAGCACCTCAGAAGTGGCAATACAACGGACGTTTTCTCGACAAAGGAAAGAGAGACAGGAAAGTGGACGGCTCTGTTGCATAGCTTGCTGTGCACTGAAGAGATCCAGCAGCATCTTTCAGTCCTACCTCTTTTGGTTTGGGAACAGAGGCCAATTGTTTGTGCTGTGCCAACTGGGCTGCAGGCGAATGGGAGCACCTCAGAAGTGGCAATACAACGGACGTTTTCTTGACAAAGGAAAGAGAGACAGGCAAGTGGACGGCTCTGTTGCATAGCTTGCTGTGCACTGAAGAGATCCAGCAGCATCTTTCAGTCCTACCTCTTTTGGTTTGGGAACAGAGGCCAATTGTTTGTGCTGTGCCAGCTGGCCTGCAGGCGAATGGGAGCACCTCCGAAGTGGCAATACAACGGACGTTTTCTTGACAAAGGAAAGAGAGACAGCAATGTGGACGGCTCTGTTGCATAGCTTGCTGTGCACTGAAGACATCCAGCAGCATCTTTCAGTCCTACCTCTTTTGGTTTGGGAACAGAGGCCAATTGTTTGTGCTGTGCCAAGTGGCCTGCAGGCCAATGGGAGCACCTCAGAAGTGGCAATACAACGGACGTTTTCTTGACAAAGGAAAGAGAGAGAGCAATGTGGACGGCTCTGTTGCATAGCTTGCTGTGCACTGAAGAGATCCAGCAGCATCTTTCAGTCCTACCTCTTTTGGTTTGGGAACAGAGGCCAATTGTTTGTGCTGTGCCAACTGGCCTGCAGGCGAATGGGAGCACCTCCGAAGTGGCAATACAACGGACGTTTTCTTGACAAAGGAAAGAGAGACAGCAATGTGGACGGCTCTGTTGCATAGCTTGCTGTGCACTGAAGACATCCAGCAGCATCTTTCAGTCCTACCTCTTTTGGTTTGGGAACAGAGGCCAATTGTTTGTGCTGTGCCAACTGGCCTGCAGGCCAATGGGAGCACCTCAGAAGTGGCAATACAACGGACGTTTTCTTGACAAAGGAAAGAGAGACAGCAATGTGGACGGCTCTGTTGCATAGCTTGCTGTGCACTGAAGAGATCCAGCAGCATCTTTCAGTCCTACCTCTTTTGGTTTGGGAACAGAGGCCAATTGTTTGTGCTGTGCCAACTGGCCTGCAGGCCAATGGGAGCACCTCAGAAGTGGCAATACAACGGACGTTTTCTTGACAAAGGAAAGAGAGACAGCAATGTGGACGGCTCTGTTGCATAGCTTGCTGTGCACTGAAGACATCCAGCAGCATCTTTCAGTCCTACCTCTTTTGGTTTGGGAACAGAGGCCAATTGTTTGTGCTGTGCCAACTGGCCTGCAGGCCAATGGGAGCACCTCAGAAGTGGCAATACAACGGACGTTTTCTTGACAAAGGAAAGAGAGACAGCAATGTGGACAGCTCTGTTGCATAGCTTGCTGTGCACTGAAGAGATCCAGCAGCATCTTTCAGTCCTACCTCTTTTGGTTTGGGAACAGAGGCCAATTGTTTGTGCTGTGCCAACTGGGCTGCAGGCGAATGGGAGCACCTCAGAAGTGGCAATACAACGGACGTTTTCTTGACAAAGGAAAGAGAGACAGCAATGTGGACGGCTCTGTTGCATAGCTTGCTGTGCACTGAAGAGATGCAGCAGCATCTTTCAGTCCTACCTCTTTTGGTTTGGGAACAGAGGCCAATTGTTTGTGCTGTGCCAACTGGCCTGCAGGCGAATGGGAGCACCTCAGAAGTGGCAATACAACGGACGTTTTCTCGACAAAGGAAAGAGAGACAGCAATGTGGATGGCTCTGTTGCATAGCTTGCTGTGCACTGAAGAGATCCAGCAGCATCTTTCAGTCCTACCTCTTTTGGTTTGGGAACAGAGGCCAATTGTTTGTGCTGTGCCAACTGGCCTGCAGGCGAATGGGAGCACCTCAGAAGTGGCAATACAACGGACGTTTTCTTGACAAAGGAAAGAGAGACAGCAATGTGGACGGCTCTGTTGCATAGCTTGCTGTGCACTGAAGAGATCCAGCAGCATCTTTCAGTCCTACCTCTTTTGGTTTGGGAACAGAGGCCAATTGTTTGTGCTGTGCCAAGTGGCCTGCAGGCCAATGGGAGCACCTCAGAAGTGGCAATACAACGGACGTTTTCTTGACAAAGGAAAGAGAGACAGCAATGTGGACGGCTCTGTTGCATAGCTTGCTGTGCACTGAAGAGATCCAGCAGCATCTTTCAGTCCTACCTCTTTTGGTTTGGGAACAGAGGCCAATTGTTTGTGCTGTGCCAACTGGCCTGCAGGCCAATGGGAGCACCTCAGAAGTGGCAATACAACGGACGTTTTCTTGACAAAGGAAAGAGAGACAGCAATGTGGACGGCTCTGTTGCATAGCTTGCTGTGCACTGAAGAGATCCAGCAGCATCTTTCAGTCCTACCTCTTTTGGTTTGGGAACAGAGGCCAATTGTTTGTGCTGTGCCAACTGGCCTGCAGGCGAATGGGAGCACCTCAGAAGTGGCAATACAACGGACGCTTTCTTGACAAAGGAAAGAGAGACAGCAATGTGGACGGCTCTGTTGCATAGCTTGCTGTGCACTGAAGAGATCCAGCAGCATCTTTCAGTCCTACCTCTTTTTGTTTGGGAACAGAGGCCAATTGTTTGTGCTGTGCCAAGTAGCCTGCAGGCCAATGGGAGCACCTCAGAAGTGACAATACAACGGACGTTTTCTTGACAAAGGAAAGAGAGACAGCAATGTGGACGGCTCTGTTGCATAGCTTGCTGTGCACTGAAGACATCCAGCAGCATCTTTCAGTCCTACCTCTTTTGGTTTGGGAACAGAGGCCAATTGTTTGTGCTGTGCCAACTGGTCTGCATGTGAATGGGAGCACCTCAGAAGTGGCAATACAACGGACGTTTTCTTGACAAAGGAAAGAGAGACAGCAATGTGGACGGCTCTGTTGCATAGCTTGCTGTGCACTGAAGAGATCCAGCAGCATCTTTCAGTCCTACCTCTTTTGGTTTGGGAACAGAGGCCAATTGTTTGTGCTGTGCCAACTGGTCTGCAGGCGAATGGGAGCACCTCAGAAGTGGCAATACAACGGACGTTTTCTTGACAAAGGAAAGAGAGACAGCAATGTGGACGGCTCTGTTGCATAGCTTGCTGTGCACTGAAGAGATCCAGCAGCATCTTTCAGTCCTACCTCTTTTGGTTTGGGAACAGAGGCCAATTGTTTGTGCTGTGCCAACTGGCCTGCAGGCCAATGGGAGCACCTCAGAAGTGGCAATGCAACGGACGTTTTCTTGACAAAGGAAAGAGAGACAGAAATGTGGACAGCTCTGTTGCATAGCTTGCTGTGCACTGAAGAGATCCAGCAGCATCTTTCAGTCCTACCTCTTTTGGTTTGGGAACAGAGGCCAATTGTTTGTGCTGTGCAAACTGGCCTGCAGGCGAATGGGAGCACCTCGGAAGTGGCAATACAATGGACGTTTTCTTGACAAAGGAAAGAGAGACAGCAATGTGGACGGCTCTGTTGCATAGCTTGCTGTGCACTGAAGAGATGCAGCAGCATCTTTCAGTCCTACCTCTTTTGGTTTGGGAACAGAGGCCAATTGTTTGTGCTGTGCCAACTGGCCTGCAGGCCAATGGGAGCACCTCAGAAGTGGCAATACAACGGACGTTTTCTTGACAAAGGAAAGAGAGACAGCAATGTGGACGGCTCTGTTGCATAGCTTGCTGTGCACTGAAGAGATGCAGCAGCATCTTTCAGTCCTACCTCTTTTGGTTTGGGAACAGAGGCCAATTGTTTCTGCTGTGCCAACTGGCTTGCAGGCGAATGGGAGCACCTCAGAAGTGGCAATACAACGGACGTTTTCTTGACAAAGGAAAGAGAGACAGCAATGTGGACGGCTCTGTTGCATAGCTTGCTGTGCACTGAAGAGATCCAGCAGCATCTTTCAGTCCTACCTCTTTTGGTTTGGGAACAGAGGCCAATTGTTTGTGCTGTGCAAAGTGGGCTGCAGGCGAATGGGAGCACCTCAGAAGTGGCAATACAACGGACATTTTCTTGACAAAGGAAAGAGAGAGAGCAATGTGGACGGCTCTGTTGCATAGCTTGCTGTGCACTGAAGACATCCAGCAGCATCTTTCAGTCCTACCTCTTTTGGTTTGGGAGCAGAGGCCAATTGTTTGTGCTGTGCCAAGTGGCCTACAGGCCAATGGGAGCACCTCAGAAGTGGCAATACAACGGACGTTTTCTTGACAAAGGAAAGATAGACAGCAATGTGGACGGCTCTGTTGCATAGCTTGCTGTGCACTGAAGAGATCCAGCAGCATCTTTCAGTCCTACCTCTTTTGGTTTGGGAACAGAGGCCAATTGTTTGCGCTGTGCCAACTGGGCTGCAGGCCAATGGGAGCACCTCCGAAGTGGCAATACAACGGACGTTTTCTTGACAAAGGAAAGAGAGACAGCAATGTGGACGGCTCTGTTGCATAGCTTGCTGTGCATTGAAGACATCCAGCAGCATCTTTCAGTCCTACCTCTTTTGGTTTGGGAACAGAGGCCAATTGTTTGTGCTGTGCCAACTGGCCTGCAGGCCAATGGGAGCACCTCAGAAGTGGCAATACAACGGACGTTTTCTTGACAAAGGAAAGAGAGACAGCAATGTGGACGGCTCTGTTGCATAGCTTGCTGTGCACTGAAGACATCCAGCAGCATCTTTCAGTCCTACCTCTTTTGGTTTGGGAACAGAGGCCAATTGTTTGTGCTGTGCCAACTGGGCTGCAGGCGAATGGGAGCACCTCAGAAGTGGCAATACAACGGACGTTTTCTTGACAAAGGAAAGAGAGACAGCAATGTGGACGGCTCTGTTGCATAGCTTGCTGTGCACTGAAGAGATGCAGCAGCATCTTTCAGTCCTACCTCTTTTGGTTTGGGAGCAGAGGCCAATTGTTTGTGCTGTGCCAACTGGGCTGCAGGCGAATGGGAGCACCTCAGAAGTGGCAATACAACGGACATTTTCTTGACAAAGGAAAGAGAGACAGCAATGTGGACGGCTCTGTTGCATAGCTTGCTGTGCACTGAAGAGATCCAGCAGCATCTTTCAGTCCTACCTCTTTTGGTTTGGGAACAGAGGCCAATTGTTTGTGCTGTGCCAACTGGGCTGCAGGCGAATGGGAGCACCTCAGAAGTGGCAATACAACGGACGTTTTCTTGACAAAGGAAAGAGAGAGAGCAATGTGGACGGCTCTGTTGCATAGCTTGCTGTGCACTGAAGAGATGCAGCAGCATCTTTCAGTCCTACCTCTTTTGGTTTGGGAACAGAGGCCAATTGTTTGTGCTGTGCCAACTGGCCTGCAGGCCAATGGGAGCACCTCAGAAGTGGCAATACAACGGACGTTTTCTTGACAAAGGAAAGAGAGACAGCAATGTGGACGGCTCTGTTGCATAGCTTGCTGTGCACTGAAGAGATGCAGCAGCATCTTTCAGTCCTACCTCTTTTGGTTTGGGAACAGAGGCCAATTGTTTCTGCTGTGCCAACTGGCTTGCAGGCGAATGGGAGCACCTCAGAAGTGGCAATACAACGGACGTTTTCTTGACAAAGGAAAGAGAGACAGCAATGTGGACGGCTCTGTTGCATAGCTTGCTGTGCACTGAAGAGATCCAGCAGCATCTTTCAGTCCTACCTCTTTTGGTTTGGGAACAGAGGCCAATTGTTTGTGCTGTGCAAAGTGGGCTGCAGGCGAATGGGAGCACCTCAGAAGTGGCAATACAACGGACATTTTCTTGACAAAGGAAAGAGAGAGAGCAATGTGGACGGCTCTGTTGCATAGCTTGCTGTGCACTGAAGACATCCAGCAGCATCTTTCAGTCCTACCTCTTTTGGTTTGGGAGCAGAGGCCAATTGTTTGTGCTGTGCCAAGTGGCCTACAGGCCAATGGGAGCACCTCAGAAGTGGCAATACAACGGACGTTTTCTTGACAAAGGAAAGATAGACAGCAATGTGGACGGCTCTGTTGCATAGCTTGCTGTGCACTGAAGAGATCCAGCAGCATCTTTCAGTCCTACCTCTTTTGGTTTGGGAACAGAGGCCAATTGTTTGCGCTGTGCCAACTGGGCTGCAGGCCAATGGGAGCACCTCCGAAGTGGCAATACAACGGACGTTTTCTTGACAAAGGAAAGAGAGACAGCAATGTGGACGGCTCTGTTGCATAGCTTGCTGTGCATTGAAGACATCCAGCAGCATCTTTCAGTCCTACCTCTTTTGGTTTGGGAACAGAGGCCAATTGTTTGTGCTGTGCCAACTGGCCTGCAGGCCAATGGGAGCACCTCAGAAGTGGCAATACAACGGACGTTTTCTTGACAAAGGAAAGAGAGACAGCAATGTGGACGGCTCTGTTGCATAGCTTGCTGTGCACTGAAGACATCCAGCAGCATCTTTCAGTCCTACCTCTTTTGGTTTGGGAACAGAGGCCAATTGTTTGTGCTGTGCCAACTGGGCTGCAGGCGAATGGGAGCACCTCAGAAGTGGCAATACAACGGACGTTTTCTTGACAAAGGAAAGAGAGACAGCAATGTGGACGGCTCTGTTGCATAGCTTGCTGTGCACTGAAGAGATGCAGCAGCATCTTTCAGTCCTACCTCTTTTGGTTTGGGAGCAGAGGCCAATTGTTTGTGCTGTGCCAACTGGGCTGCAGGCGAATGGGAGCACCTCAGAAGTGGCAATACAACGGACATTTTCTTGACAAAGGAAAGAGAGACAGCAATGTGGACGGCTCTGTTGCATAGCTTGCTGTGCACTGAAGAGATCCAGCAGCATCTTTCAGTCCTACCTCTTTTGGTTTGGGAACAGAGGCCAATTGTTTGTGCTGTGCCAACTGGGCTGCAGGCGAATGGGAGCACCTCAGAAGTGGCAATACAACGGACGTTTTCTTGACAAAGGAAAGAGAGAGAGCAATGTGGACGGCTCTGTTGCATAGCTTGCTGTGCACTGAAGAGATCCAGCAGCATCTTTCAGTCCTACCTCTTTTGGTTTGGGAACAGAGGCCAATTGTTTGTGCTGTGCCAACTGGCCTGCAGGCCAATGGGAGCACCTCAGAAGTGGCAATACAACGGACGTTTTCTTGACAAAGGAAAGAGAGACAGCAATGTGGACGGCTCTGTTGCATAGCTTGCTGTGCACTGAAGAGATCCAGCAGCATCTTTCAGTCCTACCTCTTTTGGTTTGGGAGCAGAGGCCAATGCTTTGTGCTGTGCCAACTGGCCTGCAGGCGAATGGGAGCACCTCAGAAGTGGCAATACAACGGGCGTTTTCTTGACAAAGGAAAGAGAGAGAGCAATGTGGACAGCTCTGTTGCATAGCTTGCTGTGCACTGAAGAGATCCAGCAGCATCTTTCAGTCCTACCTCTTTTGGTTTGGGAACAGAGGCCAATTGTTTGTGCTGTGCCAGCTGGCCTGCAGGCGAATGGGAGCACCTCAGAAGTGGCAATACAACGGACGTTTTCTTGACAAAGGAAAGAGAGACAGCAATGTGGACGGCTCTGTTGCATAGCTTGCTGTGCACTGAAGAGATGCAGCAGCATCTTTCAGTCCTACCTCTTTTGGTTTGGGAACAGAGGCCAATTGTTTGTGCTGTGCCAACTGGCCTGCAGGCGAATGGGAGCACCTCAGAAGTGGCAATACAACGGACGTTTTCTTGACAAAGGAAAGAGAGACAGCAATGTGGACGGCTCTGTTGCATAGCTTGCTGTGCACTGAAGAGATCCAGCAGCATCTTTCAGTCCTACCTCTTTTGGTTTGGGAACAGAGGCCAATTGTTTGTGCTGTGCCAACTGGCCTGCAGGCGAATGGGAGCACCTCAGAAGTGGCAATACAACGGACGTTTTCTTGACAAAGGAAAGAGAGACAGCAATGTGGACGGCTCTGTTGCATAGCTTGCTGTGCACTGAAGAGATCCAGCAGCATCTTTCAGTCCTACCTCTTTTGGTTTGGGAACAGAGGCCAATTGTTTGTGCTGTGCCAAGTGGCCTGCAGGCCAATGGGAGCACCTCAGAAGTGACAATACAACGGACGTTTTCTTGACAAAGGAAAGAGAGACAGCAATGTGGACGGCTCTGTTGCATAGCTTGCTGTGCACTGAAGAGATCCAGCAGCATCTTTCAGTCCTACCTCTTTTGGTTTGGGAACAGAGGCCAATTGTTTGTGCTGTGCCAAGTGGCCTGCAGGCCAATGGGAGCACCTCAGAAGTGGCAATATAACGGACGTTTTCTTGACAAAGGAAAGAGAGACAGCAATGTGGACGGCTCTGTTGCATAGCTTGCTGTGCACTGAAGAGATGCAGCAGCATCTTTCAGTCCTACCTCTTTTGGTTTGGGAACAGAGGCCAATTGTTTGTGCTGTGCCAACTGGCCTGCAGGCGAATGGGAGCACCTCAGAAGTGGCAATACAACGGACGTTTTCTTGACAAAGGAAAGAGAGACAGCAATGTGGACAGCTCTGTTGCATAGCTTGCTGTGCACTGAAGAGATCCAGCAGCATCTTTCAGTCCTACCTCTTTTGGTTTGGGAACAGAGGCCAATTGTTTGTGCTGTGCCAACTGGCCTGCAGGCGAATGGGAGCACCTCAGAAGTGGCAATACAACGGACGTTTTCTTGACAAAGGAAAGAGAGACAGCAATGTGGACGGCTCTGTTGCATAGCTTGCTGTGCACTGAAGAGATCCAGCAGCATCTTTCAGTCCTACCTCTTTTGGTTTGGGAACAGAGGCCAATTGTTTGTGCTGTGCCAAGTGGCCTGCAGGCCAATGGGAGCACCTCAGAAGTGACAATACAACGGACGTTTTCTTGACAAAGGAAAGAGAGACAGCAATGTGGACGGCTCTGTTGCATAGCTTGCTGTGCACTGAAGAGATCCAGCAGCATCTTTCAGTCCTACCTCTTTTGGTTTGGGAACAGAGGCCAATTGTTTGTGCTGTGCCAACTGGCCTGCAGGCCAATGGGAGCACCTCAGAAGTGGCAATACAACGGACGTTTTCTTGACAAAGGAAAGAGAGACAGCAATGTGGACGGCTCTGTTGCATAGCTTGCTGTGCACTGAAGAGATCCAGCAGCATCTTTCAGTCCTACCTCTTTTGGTTTGGGAACAGAGGCCAATTGTTTGTGCTGTGCCAACTGGCCTGCAGGCCAATGGGAGCACCTCAGAAGTGGCAATACAACGGACGTTTTCTTGACAAAGGAAAGAGAGACAGCAATGTGGACGGCTCTGTTGCATAGCTTGCTGTGCACTGAAGACATCCAGCAGCATCTTTCAGTCCTACCTCTTTTGGTTTGGGAACAGAGGCCAATTGTTTGTGCTGTGCCAACAGGCCTGCAGGCCAATGGGAGCACCTCAGAAGTGGCAATACAACGGACGTTTTCTTGACAAAGGAAAGAGAGACAGAAATGTGGACGGCTCTGTTGCATAGCTTGCTGTGCACTGAAGAGATCCAGCAGCATCTTTCAGTCCTACCTCTTTTGGTTTGGGAACAGAGGCCAATTGTTTGCGCTGTGCAAACTGGCCTGCAGGCGAATGGGAGCACCTCAGAAGTGGCAATACAATGGACGTTTTCTTGACAAAGGAAAGAGAGACAGCAATGTGGACGGCTCTGTTGCATAGCTTGCTGTGCACTGAAGAGATCCAGCAGCATCTTTCAGTCCTACCTCTTTTGGTTTGGGAACAGAGGCCAATTGTTTGTGCTGTGCCAACTGGCCTGCAGGCCAATGGGAGCACCTCAGAAGTGGCAATACAACGGACGTTTTCTTGACAAAGGAAAGAGAGACAGCAATGTGGACGGCTCTGTTGCATAGCTTGCTGTGCACTGAAGAGATCCAGCAGCATCTTTCAGTCCTACCTCTTTTGGTTTGGGAACAGAGGCCAATTGTTTGTGCTGTGCCAACTGGCCTTCAGGCCAATGGGAGCACCTCAGAGGTGGCAATACAACGGACGTTTTCTTGACAAAGGAAAGAGAGACAGCAATGTGGACGGCTCTGTTGCATAGCTTGCTGTGCACTGAAGAGATCCAGCAGCATCTTTCAGTCCTACCTCTTTTGGTTTGGGAACAGAGGCCAATTGTTTGGGCTGTGCCAACTGGCTTGCAGGCGAATGGGAGCACCTCAGAAGTGGCAATACAACGGACGTTTTCTTGACAAAGGAAAGAGAGACAGCAATGTGGACGGCTCTGTTGCATAGCTTGCTGTGCACTGAAGAGATCCAGCAGCATCTTTCAGTCCTACCTCTTTTGGTTTGGGAACAGAGGCCAATTGTTTGTGCTGTGCCAACTGGCCTGCAGGCCAATGGGAGCACCTCAGAAGTGGCAATACAACGGACGTTTTCTTGACAAAGGAAAGAGAGAGAGCAATGTGGACAGCTCTGTTGCATAGCTTGCTGTGCACTGAAGAGATCCAGCAGCATCTTTCAGTCCTAGCTCTTTTTGTTTGGGAACAGAGGCCAATTGTTTGTGCTGTGCCAACTGGCCTGCAGGCGAATGGGAGCACCTCCGAAGTGGCAATACAACGGACGTTTTCTTGACAAAGGAAAGAGAGACAGCAATGTGGACGGCTCTGTTGCATAGCTTGCTGTGCACTGAAGACATCCAGCAGCATCTTTCAGTCCTACCGCTTTTGGTTTGGGAACAGAGGCCAATTGTTTGTGCTGTGCCAACTGGCCTGCAGGCCAATGGGAGCACCTCAGAAGTGGCAATACAACGGACGTTTTCTTGACAAAGGAAAGAGAGACAGCAATGTGGACGGCTCTGTTGCATAGCTTGCTGTGCACTGAAGAGATCCAGCAGCATCTTTCAGTCCTACCTCTTTTGGTTTGGGAACAGAGGCCAATTGTTTGTGCTGTGCAAAGTGGCCTGCAGGCCAATGGGAGCACCTCAGAAGTGGCAATACAACGGACGTTTTCTTGACAAAGGAAAGAGAGAGAGCAATGTGGACGGCTCTGTTGCATAGCTTGCTGTGCACTGAAGAGATCCAGCAGCATCTTTCAGTCCTACCTCTTTTGGTTTGGGAACAGAGGCCAATTGTTTGTGCTGTGCCAACTGGCCTGCAGGCCAATGGGAGCACCTCAGAAGTGGCAATACAACGGACGTTTTCTTGACAAAGGAAAGAGAGACAGCAATGTGGACGGCTCTGTTGCATAGCTTGCTGTGCACTGAAGAGATCCAGCAGCATCTTTCAGTCCTACCTCTTTTGGTTTGGGAACAGAGGCCAATTGTTTGTGCTGTGCCAACTGGCCTGCAGGCCAATGGGAGCACCTCCGAAGTGGCAATACAACGGACGTTTTCTTGACAAAGGAAAGAGAGACAGCAATGTGGACGGCTCTGTTGCATAGCTTGCTGTGCACTGAAGACATCCAGCAGCATCTTTCAGTCCTACCTCTTTTGGTTTGGGAACAGAGGCCAATTGTTTGTGCTGTTCAAACTGGGCTGCAGGCGAATGGGAGCACCTCAGAAGTGGCAATACAACGGACGTTTTCTCGACAAAGGAAAGAGAGAGAGGAAAGTGGACGGCTCTGTTGCATAGCTTGCTGTGCACTGAAGAGATCCAGCAGCATCTTTCAGTCCTACCTCTTTTTGTTTGGGAGCAGAGGCCAATGGTTTGTGCTGTGCAAACCGGGCTGCAGGCGAATGGGAGCACCTCAGAAGTGGCAATACAACGGACGTTTTCTCGACAAAGGAAAGAGAGACAGGAAAGTGGACGGCTCTGTTGCATAGCTTGCTGTGCACTGAAGAGATCCAGCAGCATCTTTCAGTCCTACCTCTTTTGGTTTGGGAACAGAGGCCAATTGTTTGTGCTGTGCCAACTGGGCTGCAGGCGAATGGGAGCACCTCAGAAGTGGCAATACAACGGACGTTTTCTTGACAAAGGAAAGAGAGACAGGCAAGTGGACGGCTCTGTTGCATAGCTTGCTGTGCACTGAAGAGATCCAGCAGCATCTTTCAGTCCTACCTCTTTTGGTTTGGGAACAGAGGCCAATTGTTTGTGCTGTGCCAAGTGGCCTGCAGGCGAATGGGAGCACCTCCGAAGTGGCAATACAACGGACGTTTTCTTGACAAAGGAAAGAGAGACAGCAATGTGGACGGCTCTGTTGCATAGCTTGCTGTGCACTGAAGAGATCCAGCAGCATCTTTCAGTCCTACCTCTTTTGGTTTGGGAACAGAGGCCAATTGTTTGTGCTGTGCCAAGTGGCCTGCAGGCCAATGGGAGCACCTCAGAAGTGGCAATACAACGGACGTTTTCTTGACAAAGGAAAGAGAGACAGCAATGTGGACGGCTCTGTTGCATAGCTTGCTGTGCACTGAAGAGATCCAGCAGCATCTTTCAGTCCTACCTCTTTTGGTTTGGGAACAGAGGCCAATTGTTTGTGCTGTGCCAACTGGCCTGCAGGCGAATGGGAGCACCTCAGAAGTGGCAATACAACGGACGTTTTCTTGACAAAGGAAAGAGAGACAGCAATGTGGACGGCTCTGTTGCATAGCTTGCTGTGCACTGAAGAGATCCAGCAGCATCTTTCAGTCCTACCTCTTTTGGTTTGGGAACAGAGGCCAATTGTTTGTGCTGTGCCAACTGGCCTGCAGGCCAATGGGAGCACCTCAGAAGTGGCAATACAACGGACGCTTTCTTGACAAAGGAAAGAGAGACAGCAATGTGGACGGCTCTGTTGCATAGCTTGCTGTGCACTGAAGACATCCAGCAGCATCTTTCAGTCCTACCTCTTTTGGTTTGGGAACAGAGGCCAATTGTTTGTGCTGTGCCAAGTGGCCTGCAGGCCAATGGGAGCACCTCAGAAGTGACAATACAACGGACGTTTTCTTGACAAAGGAAAGAGAGACAGCAATGTGGACGGCTCTGTTGCATAGCTTGCTGTGCACTGAAGAGATCCAGCAGCATCTTTCAGTCCTACCTCTTTTGGTTTGGGAACAGAGGCCAATTGTTTGTGCTGTGCCAACTGGCCTGCATGTGAATGGGAGCACCTCAGAAGTGGCAATACAACGGACGTTTTCTTGACAAAGGAAAGAGAGACAGCAATGTGGACGGCTCTGTTGCATAGCTTGCTGTGCACTGAAGACATCCAGCAGCATCTTTCAGTCCTACCTCTTTTGGTTTGGGAACAGAGGCCAATTGTTTGTGCTGTGCCAACTGGCCTGCAGGCCAATGGGAGCACCTCAGAAGTGGCAATACAACGGACGTTTTCTTGACAAAGGAAAGAGAGAGAGCAATGTGGACGGCTCTGTTGCATAGCTTGCTGTGCACTGAAGAGATCCAGCAGCATCTTTCAGTCCTACCTCTTTTGGTTTGGGAACAGAGGCCAATTGTTTGTGCTGTGCCAACTGGCCTGCAGGCGAATGGGAGCACCTCCGAAGTGGCAATACAACGGACGTTTTCTTGACAAAGGAAAGAGAGACAGCAATGTGGACGGCTCTGTTGCATAGCTTGCTGTGCACTGAAGAGATCCAGCAGCATCTTTCAGTCCTACCTCTTTTGGTTTGGGAACAGAGGCCAATTGTTTGTGCTGTGCCAACTGGCCTGCAGGCCAATGGGAGCACCTCAGAAGTGGCAATACAACGGACGTTTTCTTGACAAAGGAAAGAGAGACAGCAATGTGGACGGCTCTGTTGCATAGCTTGCTGTGCACTGAAGAGATCCAGCAGCATCTTTCAGTCCTACCTCTTTTGGTTTGGGAACAGAGGCCAATTGTTTGTGCTGTGCCAACTGGCCTGCAGGCCAATGGGAGCACCTCAGAAGTGGCAATACAACGGACGTTTTCTTGACAAAGGAAAGAGAGACAGCAATGTGGACGGCTCTGTTGCATAGCTTGCTGTGCACTGAAGACATCCAGCAGCATCTTTCAGTCCTACCTCTTTTGGTTTGGGAACAGAGGCCAATTGTTTGTGCTGTGCCAACTGGCCTGCAGGCCAATGGGAGCACCTCAGAAGTGGCAATACAACGGACGTTTTCTTGACAAAGGAAAGAGAGACAGCAATGTGGACGGCTCTGTTGCATAGCTTGCTGTGCACTGAAGAGATCCAGCAGCATCTTTCAGTCCTACCTCTTTTGGTTTGGGAACAGAGGCCAATTGTTTGTGCTGTGCCAACTGGGCTGCAGGCGAATGGGAGCACCTCAGAAGTGGCAATACAACGGACGTTTTCTTGACAAAGGAAAGAGAGACAGCAATGTGGACGGCTCTGTTGCATAGCTTGCTGTGCACTGAAGAGATGCAGCAGCATCTTTCAGTCCTACCTCTTTTGGTTTGGGAACAGAGGCCAATTGTTTGTGCTGTGCCAACTGGCCTGCAGGCCAATGGGAGCACCTCAGAAGTGGCAATACAACGGACGTTTTCTTGACAAAGGAAAGAGAGACAGCAATGTGGACGGCTCTGTTGCATAGCTTGCTGTGCACTGAAGACATCCAGCAGCATCTTTCAGTCCTACCTCTTTTGGTTTGGGAACAGAGGCCAATTGTTTGTGCTGTTCAAACTGGGCTGCAGGCGAATGGGAGCACCTCAGAAGTGGCAATACAACGGACGTTTTCTCGACAAAGGAAAGAGAGAGAGGAAAGTGGACGGCTCTGTTGCATAGCTTGCTGTGCACTGAAGAGATCCAGCAGCATCTTTCAGTCCTACCTCTTTTTGTTTGGGAGCAGAGGCCAATGGTTTGTGCTGTGCAAACCGGGCTGCAGGCGAATGGGAGCACCTCAGAAGTGGCAATACAACGGACGTTTTCTCGACAAAGGAAAGAGAGACAGGAAAGTGGACGGCTCTGTTGCATAGCTTGCTGTGCACTGAAGAGATCCAGCAGCATCTTTCAGTCCTACCTCTTTTGGTTTGGGAACAGAGGCCAATGGTTTGTGCTGTGCCAACTGGGCTGCAGGCGAATGGGAGCACCTCAGAAGTGGCAATACAACGGACGTTTTCTTGACAAAGGAAAGAGAGACAGGCAAGTGGACGGCTCTGTTGCATAGCTTGCTGTGCACTGAAGAGATCCAGCAGCATCTTTCAGTCCTACCTCTTTTGGTTTGGGAACAGAGGCCAATTGTTTGTGCTGTGCCAAGTGGCCTGCAGGCCAATGGGAGCACCTCCGAAGTGGCAATACAACGGACGTTTTCTTGACAAAGGAAAGAGAGACAGCAATGTGGACGGCTCTGTTGCATAGCTTGCTGTGCACTGAAGAGATCCAGCAGCATCTTTCAGTCCTACCTCTTTTGGTTTGGGAACAGAGGCCAATTGTTTGTGCTGTGCCAAGTGGCCTGCAGGCCAATGGGAGCACCTCAGAAGTGGCAATACAACGGACGTTTTCTTGACAAAGGAAAGAGAGACAGCAATGTGGACGGCTCTGTTGCATAGCTTGCTGTGCACTGAAGAGATCCAGCAGCATCTTTCAGTCCTACCTCTTTTGGTTTGGGAACAGAGGCCAATTGTTTGTGCTGTGCCAACTGGCCTGCAGGCGAATGGGAGCACCTCAGAAGTGGCAATACAACGGACGTTTTCTTGACAAAGGAAAGAGAGACAGCAATGTGGACGGCTCTGTTGCATAGCTTGCTGTGCACTGAAGAGATCCAGCAGCATCTTTCAGTCCTACCTCTTTTGGTTTGGGAACAGAGGCCAATTGTTTGTGCTGTGCCAACTGGCCTGCAGGCCAATGGGAGCACCTCAGAAGTGGCAATACAACGGACGCTTTCTTGACAAAGGAAAGAGAGACAGCAATGTGGACGGCTCTGTTGCATAGCTTGCTGTGCACTGAAGAGATCCAGCAGCATCTTTCAGTCCTACCTCTTTTGGTTTGGGAACAGAGGCCAATTGTTTGTGCTGTGCCAAGTGGCCTGCAGGCCAATGGGAGCACCTCAGAAGTGACAATACAACGGACGTTTTCTTGACAAAGGAAAGAGAGACAGCAATGTGGACGGCTCTGTTGCATAGCTTGCTGTGCACTGAAGAGATCCAGCAGCATCTTTCAGTCCTACCTCTTTTGGTTTGGGAACAGAGGCCAATTGTTTGTGCTGTGCCAACTGGCCTGCATGTGAATGGGAGCACCTCAGAAGTGGCAATACAACGGACGTTTTCTTGACAAAGGAAAGAGAGACAGCAATGTGGACGGCTCTGTTGCATAGCTTGCTGTGCACTGAAGACATCCAGCAGCATCTTTCAGTCCTACCTCTTTTGGTTTGGGAACAGAGGCCAATTGTTTGTGCTGTGCCAACTGGCCTGCAGGCCAATGGGAGCACCTCAGAAGTGGCAATACAACGGACGTTTTCTTGACAAAGGAAAGAGAGAGAGCAATGTGGACGGCTCTGTTGCATAGCTTGCTGTGCACTGAAGAGATCCAGCAGCATCTTTCAGTCCTACCTCTTTTGGTTTGGGAACAGAGGCCAATTGTTTGTGCTGTGCCAACTGGCCTGCAGGCGAATGGGAGCACCTCCGAAGTGGCAATACAATGGACGTTTTCTTGACAAAGGAAAGAGAGACAGCAATGTGGACGGCTCTGTTGCATAGCTTGCTGTGCACTGAAGACATCCAGCAGCATCTTTCAGTCCTACCTCTTTTGGTTTGGGAACAGAGGCCAATTGTTTGTGCTGTGCCAACTGGCCTGCAGGCCAATGGGAGCACCTCAGAAGTGGCAATACAACGGACGTTTTCTTGACAAAGGAAAGAGAGACAGCAATGTGGACGGCTCTGTTGCATAGCTTGCTGTGCACTGAAGAGATCCAGCAGCATCTTTCAGTCCTACCTCTTTTGGTTTGGGAACAGAGGCCAATTGTTTGTGCTGTGCCAACTGGCCTGCAGGCCAATGGGAGCACCTCAGAAGTGGCAATACAACGGACGTTTTCTTGACAAAGGAAAGAGAGACAGCAATGTGGACGGCTCTGTTGCATAGCTTGCTGTGCACTGAAGAGATCCAGCAGCATCTTTCAGTCCTACCTCTTTTGGTTTGGGAACAGAGGCCAATTGTTTGTGCTGTGCCAACTGGCCTGCAGGCCAATGGGAGCACCTCAGAAGTGGCAATACAACGGACGCTTTCTTGACAAAGGAAAGAGAGACAGCAATGTGGACGGCTCTGTTGCATAGCTTGCTGTGCACTGAAGAGATCCAGCAGCATCTTTCAGTCCTACCTCTTTTGGTTTGGGAACAGAGGCCAATTGTTTGTGCTGTGCCAACTGGCCTGCAGGCCAATGGGAGCACCTCAGAAGTGGCAATACAACGGACGTTTTCTTGACAAAGGAAAGAGAGACAGCAATGTGGACGGCTCTGTTGCATAGCTTGCTGTGCACTGAAGAGATGCAGCAGCATCTTTCAGTCCTACCTCTTTTGGTTTGGGAACAGAGGCCAATTGTTTGTGCTGTGCCAACTGGCTTGCAGGCCAATGGGAGCACCTCAGAAGTGGCAATACAACGGACGTTTTCTCGACAAAGGAAAGAGAGACAGCAATGTGGATGGCTCTGTTGCATAGCTTGCTGTGCACTGAAGAGATCCAGCAGCATCTTTCAGTCCTACCTCTTTTGGTTTGGGAACAGAGGCCAATTGTTTGTGCTGTGCCAACTGGGCTGCAGGCGAATGGGAGCACCTCAGAAGTGGCAATACAACGGACGTTTTCTTGACAAAGGAAAGAGAGACAGCAATGTGGACGGCTCTGTTGCATAGCTTGCTGTGCACTGAAGAGATCCAGCAGCATCTTTCAGTCCTACCTCTTTTGGTTTGGGAACAGAGGCCAATTGTTTGTGCTGTGCCAAGTGGCCTGCAGGCCAATGGGAGCACCTCAGAAGTGGCAATACAACGGACGTTTTCTTGACAAAGGAAAGAGAGACAGCAATGTGGACGGCTCTGTTGCATAGCTTGCTGTGCACTGAAGAGATCCAGCAGCATCTTTCAGTCCTACCTCTTTTGGTTTGGGAACAGAGGCCAATTGTTTGTGCTGTGCCAACTGGCCTGCAGGCCAATGGGAGCACCTCAGAAGTGGCAATACAACGGACGTTTTCTTGACAAAGGAAAGAGAGACAGCAATGTGGACGGCTCTGTTGCATAGCTTGCTGTGCACTGAAGAGATCCAGCAGCATCTTTCAGTCCTACCTCTTTTGGTTTGGGAACAGAGGCCAATTGTTTGTGCTGTGCCAACTGGCCTGCAGGCGAATGGGAGCACCTCAGAAGTGGCAATACAACGGACGTTTTCTTGACAAAGGAAAGAGAGAGAGCAATGTGGACGGCTCTGTTGCATAGCTTGCTGTGCACTGAAGAGATCCAGCAGCATCTTTCAGTCCTACCTCTTTTGGTTTGGGAACAGAGGCCAATTGTTTGTGCTGTGCCAACTGGCCTGCAGGCCAATGGGAGCACCTCCGAAGTGGCAATACAACGGACGCTTTCTTGACAAAGGAAAGAGAGACAGCAATGTGGACGGCTCTGTTGCATAGCTTGCTGTGCACTGAAGAGATCCAGCAGCATCTTTCAGTCCTACCTCTTTTGGTTTGGGAACAGAGGCCAATTGTTTGTGCTGTGCCAAGTAGCCTGCAGGCCAATGGGAGCACCTCAGAAGTGACAATACAACGGACGTTTTCTTGACAAAGGAAAGAGAGACAGCAATGTGGACGGCTCTGTTGCATAGCTTGCTGTGCACTGAAGACATCCAGCAGCATCTTTCAGTCCTACCTCTTTTGGTTTGGGAACAGAGGCCAATTGTTTGTGCTGTGCCAACTGGTCTGCATGTGAATGGGAGCACCTCAGAAGTGGCAATACAACGGACGTTTTCTTGACAAAGGAAAGAGAGACAGCAATGTGGACGGCTCTGTTGCATAGCTTGCTGTGCACTGAAGAGATCCAGCAGCATCTTTCAGTCCTACCTCTTTTGGTTTGGGAACAGAGGCCAATTGTTTGTGCTGTGCCAACTGGCCTGCAGGCGAATGGGAGCACCTCAGAAGTGGCAATACAACGGACGTTTTCTTGACAAAGGAAAGAGAGACAGCAATGTGGACGGCTCTGTTGCATAGCTTGCTGTGCACTGAAGAGATCCAGCAGCATCTTTCAGTCCTACCTCTTTTGGTTTGGGAACAGAGGCCAATTGTTTGTGCTGTGCCAACTGGCCTGCAGGCCAATGGGAGCACCTCAGAAGTGGCAATGCAACGGACGTTTTCTTGACAAAGGAAAGAGAGAGAGGAAAGTGGACAGCTCTGTTGCATAGCTTGCTGTGCACTGAAGAGATCCAGCAGCATCTTTCAGTCCTACCTCTTTTGGTTTGGGAACAGAGGCCAATTGTTTGTGCTGTGCAAACTGGCCTGCAGGCGAATGGGAGCACCTCAGAAGTGGCAATACAATGGACGTTTTCTTGACAAAGGAAAGAGAGACAGCAATGTGGACGGCTCTGTTGCATAGCTTGCTGTGCACTGAAGAGATCCAGCAGCATCTTTCAGTCCTACCTCTTTTGGTTTGGGAACAGAGGTCAATTGTTTGTGCTGTGCCAACTGGCCTGCAGGCCAATGGGAGCACCTCAGAAGTGGCAATACAACGGACGTTTTCTTGACAAAGGAAAGAGAGAGAGCAATGTGGACGGCTCTGTTGCATAGCTTGCTGTGCACTGAAGAGATCCAGCAGCATCTTTCAGTCCTACCTCTTCTGGTCTGGGAACAGAGGCCAATTGTTTGTGCTGTGCCAACTGGGCTGCAGGCGAATGGGAGCACCTCAGAAGTGGCAATACAACGGACGTTTTCTTGACAAAGGAAAGAGAGACAGCAATGTGGACGGCTCTGTTGCATAGCTTGCTGTGCACTGAAGAGATCCAGCAGCATCTTTCAGTCCTACCTCTTTTGGTTTGGGAACAGAGGCCAATTGTTTGTGCTGTGCCAACTGGCCTGCAGGCCAATGGGAGCACCTCAGAAGTGGCAATACAATGGACGTTTTCTTGACAAAGGAAAGGGAGACAGCAATGTGGACGGCTCTGTTGCATAGCTTGCTGTGCACTGAAGAGATCCAGCAGCATCTTTCAGTCCTACCTCTTTTGGTTTGGGAACAGAGGCCAATTGTTTGTGCTGTGCCAACTGGCTTGCAGGCCAATGGGAGCACCTCAGAAGTGACAATACAACGGACGTTTTCTTGACAAAGGAAAGAGAGACAGCAATGTGGACGGCTCTGTTGCATAGCTTGCTGTGCACTGAAGAGATCCAGCAGCATCTTTCAGTCCTACCTCTTTTGGTTTGGGAACAGAGGCCAATTGTTTGTGCTGTGCCAACTGGCCTGCATGTGAATGGGAGCACCTCAGAAGTGGCAATACAACGGACGTTTTCTTGACAAAGGAAAGAGAGACAGCAATGTGGACGGCTCTGTTGCATAGCTTGCTGTGCACTGAAGAGATCCAGCAGCATCTTTCAGTCCTACCTCTTTTGGTTTGGGAACAGAGGCCAATTGTTTGTGCTGTGCCAACTGGCCTGCAGGCGAATGGGAGCACCTCAGAAGTGGCAATACAACGGACGTTTTCTTGACAAAGGAAAGAGAGACAGCAATGTGGACGGCTCTGTTGCATAGCTTGCTGTGCACTGAAGAGATCCAGCAGCATCTTTCAGTCCTACCTCTTTTGGTTTGGGAACAGAGGCCAATTGTTTGTGCTGTGCCAACTGGCCTGCAGGCCAATGGGAGCACCTCAGAAGTGGCAATGCAACGGACGTTTTCTTGACAAAGGAAAGAGAGACAGAAATGTGGACAGCTCTGTTGCATAGCTTGCTGTGCACTGAAGAGATCCAGCAGCATCTTTCAGTCCTACCTCTTTTGGTTTGGGAACAGAGGCCAATTGTTTGTGCTGTGCAAACTGGCCTGCAGGCGAATGGGAGCACCTCAGAAGTGGCAATACAATGGACGTTTTCTTGACAAAGGAAAGAGAGACAGCAATGTGGACGGCTCTGTTGCATAGCTTGCTGTGCACTGAAGAGATCCAGCAGCATCTTTCAGTCCTACCTCTTTTGGTTTGGGAACAGAGGTCAATTGTTTGTGCTGTGCCAACTGGCCTGCAGGCGAATGGGAGCACCTCAGAAGTGGCAATACAACGGACGTTTTCTTGACAAAGGAAAGAGAGAGAGCAATGTGGACGGCTCTGTTGCATAGCTTGCTGTGCACTGAAGAGATCCAGCAGCATCTTTCAGTCCTACCTCTTTTGGTTTGGGAACAGAGGCCAATTGTTTGTGCTGTGCCAACTGGGCTGCAGGCGAATGGGAGCACCTCAGAAGTGGCAATACAACGGACGTTTTCTTGACAAAGGAAAGAGAGACAGCAATGTGGACGGCTCTGTTGCATAGCTTGCTGTGCACTGAAGAGATCCAGCAGCATCTTTCAGTCCTACCTCTTTTGGTTTGGGAACAGAGGCCAATTGTTTGTGCTGTGCCAACTGGCCTGCAGGCCAATGGGAGCACCTCAGAAGTGGCAATACAATGGACGTTTTCTTGACAAAGGAAAGAGAGACAGCAATGTGGACGGCTCTGTTGCATAGCTTGCTGTGCACTGAAGAGATCCAGCAGCATCTTTCAGTCCTACCTCTTTTGGTTTGGGAACAGAGGCCAATTGTTTGTGCTGTGCCAACTGGCCTGCAGGCCAATGGGAGCACCTCAGAAGTGGCAATACAACGGACGTTTTCTTGACAAAGGAAAGAGAGACAGCCATGTGGACGGCTCTGTTGCATAGCTTGCTGTGCACTGAAGAGATCCAGCAGCATCTTTCAGTCCTACCTCTTTTGGTTTGGGAACAGAGGCCAATTGTTTGTGCTGTGCCAACTGGCCTGCAGGCGAATGGGAGCACCTCAGAAGTGGCAATACAACGGACGTTTTCTTGACAAAGGAAAGAGAGACAGCAATGTGGACGGCTCTGTTGCATAGCTTGCTGTGCACTGAAGAGATGCAGCAGCATCTTTCAGTCCTACCTCTTTTGGTTTGGGAACAGAGGCCAATTGTTTGTGCTGTGCCAACTGGCCGGCAGGCCAATGGGAGCACCTCAGAAGTGGCAATACAACGGACGTTTTCTTGACAAAGGAAAGAGAGACAGCAATGTGGACGGCTCTGTTGCATAGCTTGCTGTGCACTGAAGAGATCCAGCAGCATCTTTCAGTCCTACCTCTTTTGGTTTGGGAACAGAGGCCAATTGTTTGTGCTGTGCCAACTGGCCTGCAGGCCAATGGGAGCACCTCAGAAGTGGCAATACAACGGACGCTTTCTTGACAAAGGAAAGAGAGACAGCAATGTGGACGGCTCTGTTGCATAGCTTGCTGTGCACTGAAGAGATCCAGCAGCATCTTTCAGTCCTACCTCTTTTGGTTTGGGAACAGAGGCCAATTGTTTGTGCTGTGCAAACTGGCCTGCAGGCCAATGGGAGCACCTCAGAAGTGACAATACAACGGACGTTTTCTTGACAAAGGAAAGAGAGACAGCAATGTGGACGGCTCTGTTGCATAGCTTGCTGTGCACTGAAGAGATCCAGCAGCATCTTTCAGTCCTACCTCTTTTGGTTTGGGAACAGAGGCCAATTGTTTGTGCTGTGCCAACTGGCCTGCAGGCCAATGGGAGCACCTCAGAAGTGGCAATACAACGGACGTTTTCTTGACAAAGGAAAGAGAGACAGCAATGTGGACGGCTCTGTTGCATAGCTTGCTGTGCACTGAAGAGATCCAGCAGCATCTTTCAGTCCTACCTCTTTTGGTTTGGGAACAGAGGCCAATTGTTTGTGCTGTGCCAACTGGCCTGCAGGCCAATGGGAGCACCTCAGAAGTGGCAATACAATGGACGTTTTCTTGACAAAGGAAAGAGAGACAGCAATGTGGACGGCTCTGTTGCATAGCTTGCTGTGCACTGAAGAGATCCAGCAGCATCTTTCAGTCCTACCTCTTTTGGTTTGGGAACAGAGGCCAATTGTTTGTGCTGTGCCAACTGGCCTGCAGGCCAATGGGAGCACCTCAGAAGTGGCAATACAACGGACGTTTTCTTGACAAAGGAAAGAGAGACAGCCATGTGGACGGCTCTGTTGCATAGCTTGCTGTGCACTGAAGAGATCCAGCAGCATCTTTCAGTCCTACCTCTTTTGGTTTGGGAACAGAGGCCAATTGTTTGTGCTGTGCCAACTGGCCTGCAGGCCAATGGGAGCACCTCAGAAGTGGCAATACAACGGACGTTTTCTTGACAAAGGAAAGAGAGACAGCAATGTGGACGGCTCTGTTGCATAGCTTGCTGTGCACTGAAGAGATGCAGCAGCATCTTTCAGTCCTACCTCTTTTGGTTTGGGAACAGAGGCCAATTGTTTGTGCTGTGCCAACTGGCCGGCAGGCCAATGGGAGCACCTCAGAAGTGGCAATACAACGGACGTTTTCTTGACAAAGGAAAGAGAGACAGCAATGTGGACGGCTCTGTTGCATAGCTTGCTGTGCACTGAAGAGATCCAGCAGCATCTTTCAGTCCTACCTCTTTTGGTTTGGGAACAGAGGCCAATTGTTTGTGCTGTGCCAACTGGCCTGCAGGCCAATGGGAGCACCTCAGAAGTGGCAATACAACGGACGCTTTCTTGACAAAGGAAAGAGAGACAGCAATGTGGACGGCTCTGTTGCATAGCTTGCTGTGCACTGAAGAGATCCAGCAGCATCTTTCAGTCCTACCTCTTTTGGTTTGGGAACAGAGGCCAATTGTTTGTGCTGTGCAAACTGGCCTGCAGGCCAATGGGAGCACCTCAGAAGTGACAATACAACGGACGTTTTCTTGACAAAGGAAAGAGAGACAGCAATGTGGACGGCTCTGTTGCATAGCTTGCTGTGCACTGAAGAGATCCAGCAGCATCTTTCAGTCCTACCTCTTTTGGTTTGGGAACAGAGGCCAATTGTTTGTGCTGTGCCAACTGGCCTGCAGGCCAATGGGAGCACCTCAGAAGTGGCAATACAACGGACGTTTTCTTGACAAAGGAAAGAGAGACAGCAATGTGGACGGCTCTGTTGCATAGCTTGCTGTGCACTGAAGAGATGCAGCAGCATCTTTCAGTCCTACCTCTTTTGGTTTGGGAACAGAGGCCAATTGTTTGTGCTGTGCCAACTGGGCTGCAGGCGAATGGGAGCACCTCAGAAGTGGCAATACAACGGACGTTTTCTTGACAAAGGAAAGAGAGACAGCAATGTGGACGGCTCTGTTGCATAGCTTGCTGTGCACTGAAGAGATCCAGCAGCATCTTTCAGTCCTACCTCTTTTTGTTTGGGAGCAGAGGCCAATTGTTTGTGCTGTGCCAACTGGCCTGCAGGCCAATGGGAGCACCTCAGAAGTGGCAATACAACGGACGTTTTCTTGACAAAGGAAAGAGAGACAGCAATGTGGACGGCTCTGTTGCATAGCTTGCTGTGCACTGAAGAGATCCAGCAGCATCTTTCAGTCCTACCTCTTTTGGTTTGGGAACAGAGGCCAATTGTTTGTGCTGTGCCAACTGGCCTGCAGGCCAATGGGAGCACCTCAGAAGTGGCAATACAACGGACGTTTTCTTGACAAAGGAAAGAGAGACAGCCATGTGGACGGCTCTGCTGCATAGCTTGCTGTGCACTGAAGAGATCCAGCAGCATCTTTCAGTCCTACCTCTTTTGGTTTGGGAACAGAGGCCAATTGTTTGTGCTGTGCCAACTGGCCTGCAGGCCAATGGGAGCACCTCAGAAGTGGCAATACAACGGACGTTTTCTTGACAAAGGAAAGAGAGACAGCAATGTGGACGGCTCTGTTGCATAGCTTGCTGTGCACTGAAGAGATCCAGCAGCATCTTTCAGTCCTACCTCTTTTGGTTTGGGAACAGAGGCCAATTGTTTGTGCTGTGCAAAGTGGCCTGCAGGCCAATGGGAGCACCTCAGAAGTGGCAATACAACGGAAGTTTTCTTGACAAAGGAAAGAGAGACAGCAATGTGGACGGCTCTGTTGCATAGCTTGCTGTGCACTGAAGAGATCCAGCAGCATCTTTCAGTCCTACCTCTTTTGGTTTGGGAACAGAGGCCAATTGTTTGTGCTGTGCCAACTGGCCTGCAGGCGAATGGGAGCACCTCCGAAGTGGCAATACAACGGACGTTTTCTTGACCAAGGAAAGAGAGACAGCAATGTGGACAGCTCTGTTGCATAGCTTGCTGTGCACTGAAGAGATCCAGCAGCATCTTTCAGTCCTACCTCTTTTGGTTTGGGAACAGAGGCCAATTGTTTGTGCTGTGCCAACTGGCCTGCAGGCCAATGGGAGCACCTCAGAAGTGGCAATACAACGGGCGTTTTCTTGACAAAGGAAAGAGAGAGAGCAATGTGGACGGCTCTGTTGCATAGCTTGCTGTGCACTGAAGAGATCCAGCAGCATCTTTCAGTCCTACCTCTTTTGGTTTGGGAACAGAGGCCAATTGTTTGTGCTGTGCCAACTGGCCTGCAGGCCAATGGGAGCACCTCAGAAGTGGCAATACAACGGACGTTTTCTTGACAAAGGAAAGAGAGACAGCAATGTGGACGGCTCTGTTGCATAGCTTGCTGTGCACTGAAGAGATCCAGCAGCATCTTTCAGTCCTACCTCTTTTTGTTTGGGAGCAGAGGCCAATTGTTTGTGCTGTGCCAACTGGCCTGCAGGCCAATGGGAGCACCTCAGAAGTGGCAATACAACGGACGTTTTCTTGACAAAGGAAAGAGAGACAGCAATGTGGACGGCTCTGTTGCATAGCTTGCTGTGCACTGAAGAGATCCAGCAGCATCTTTCAGTCCTACCTCTTTTGGTTTGGGAACAGAGGCCAATTGTTTGTGCTGTGCCAACTGGCCTGCAGGCCAATGGGAGCACCTCAGAAGTGGCAATACAACGGACGCTTTCTTGACAAAGGAAAGAGAGACAGCAATGTGGACGGCTCTGTTGCATAGCTTGCTGTGCACTGAAGAGATCCAGCAGCATCTTTCAGTCCTACCTCTTTTGGTTTGGGAACAGAGGCCAATTGTTTGTGCTGTGCCAACTGGGCTGCAGGCGAATGGGAGCACCTCAGAAGTGGCAATACAACGGACGTTTTCTTGACAAAGGAAAGAGAGACAGCAATGTGGACGGCTCTGTTGCATAGCTTGCTGTGCACTGAAGAGATCCAGCAGCATCTTTCAGTCCTACCTCTTTTGGTTTGGGAACAGAGGCCAATTGTTTGTGCTGTGCCAACTGGCCTGCAGGCCAATGGGAGCACCTCAGAAGTGGCAATACAACGGACGTTTTCTTGACAAAGGAAAGAGAGAGAGCAATGTGGACGGCTCTGTTGCATAGCTTGCTGTGCACTGAAGAGATCCAGCAGCATCTTTCAGTCCTACCTCTTTTGGTTTGGGAAGAGAGGCCAATTGTTTGTGCTGTGCCAACTGGCCTGCAGGCCAATGGGAGCACCTCAGAAGTGGCAATACAATGGACGTTTTCTTGAGAAAGGAAAGAGAGACAGCAATGTGGACGGCTCTGTTGCATAGCTTGCTGTGCACTGAAGAGATCCAGCAGCATCTTTCAGTCCTACCTCTTTTGGTTTGGGAGCAGAGGCCAATTGTTTGTGCTGTGCCAACTGGCCTGCAGGCCAATGGGAGCACCTCAGAAGTGGCAATACAACGGACGTTTTCTTGACAAAGGAAAGAGAGACAGCAATGTGGACGGCTCTGTTGCATAGCTTGCTGTGCACTGAAGAGATCCAGCAGCATCTTTCAGTCCTACCTCTTCTGGTCTGGGAACAGAGGCCAATTGTTTGTGCTGTGCCAACTGGCCTGCAGGCCAATGGGAGCACCTCAGAAGTGGCAATACAACGGACGTTTTCTTGACAAAGGAAAGAGAGACAGCAATGTGGACGGCTCTGTTGCATAGCTTGCTGTGCACTGAAGAGATCCAGCAGCATCTTTCAGTCCTACCTCTTTTGGTTTGGGAACAGAGGCCAATTGTTTGTGCTGTGCCAACTGGCCTGCAGGAGAATGGGAGCACCTCAGAAGTGGCAATACAACGGACATTTTCTTGACAAAGGAAAGAGAGACAGCAATGTGGACGGCTCTGTTGCATAGCTTGCTGTGCACTGAAGAGATCCAGCAGCATCTTTCAGTCCTACCTCTTTTGGTTTGGGAACAGAGGCCAATTGTTTGTGCTGTGCCAACTGGCCTGCAGGCGAATGGGAGCACCTCAGAAGTGGCAATACAACGGACGTTTTCTTGACAAAGGAAAGAGAGACAGCAATGTGGACGGCTCTGCTGCATAGCTTGCTGTGCACTGAAGAGATCCAGCAGCATCTTTCAGTCCTACCTCTTTTGGTTTGGGAGCAGAGGCCAATTGTTTGTGCTGTGCCAACTGGCCTGCAGGCCAATGGGAGCACCTCACAAGTGGCAATACAACGGACATTTTCTTGACAAAGGAAAGAGAGACAGCAATGTGGACGGCTCTGTTGCATAGCTTGCTGTGCACTGAAGAGATGCAGCAGCATCTTTCAGTCCTACCTCTTTTGGTTTGGGAACAGAGGCCAATTGTTTGTGCTGTGCCAACTGGGCTGCAGGCCAATGGGAGCACCTCAGAAGTGGCAATACAACGGACGTTTTCTTGACAAAGGAAAGAGAGACAGCAATGTGGACGGCTCTGTTGCATAGCTTGCTGTGCACTGAAGAGATCCAGCAGCATCTTTCAGTCCTACCTCTTTTGGTTTGGGAACAGAGGCCAATTGTTTGTGCTGTGCAAAGTGGCCTGCAGGCGAATGGGAGCACCTCAGAAGTGGCAATACAACGGACGTTTTCTTGACAAAGGAAAGAGAGACAGCAAGGTGGACGGCTCTGTTGCAGAGCTTGCTGTGCACTGAAGAGATCCAGCAGCATCTTTCAGTCCTACCTCTTTTGGTTTGGGAACAGAGGCCAATTGTTCGTGCTGTGCCAACTGGCCTGCAGGCCAATGGGAGCACCTCAGAAGTGGCAATACAACGGACGCTTTCTTGACAAAGGAAAGAGAGACAGCAATGTGGACGGCTCTGTTGCATAGCTTGCTGTGCACTGAAGAGATCCAGCAGCATCTTTCAGTCCTACCTCTTTTGGTTTGGGAACAGAGGCCAATTGTTTGTGCTGTGCAAACTGGCCTGCAGGCCAATGGGAGCACCTCAGAAGTGACAATACAACGGACGTTTTCTTGACAAAGGAAAGAGAGACAGCAATGTGGACGGCTCTGTTGCATAGCTTGCTGTGCACTGAAGAGATCCAGCAGCATCTTTCAGTCCTACCTCTTTTGGTTTGGGAACAGAGGCCAATTGTTTGTGCTGTGCCAACTGGCCTGCAGGCCAATGGGAGCACCTCAGAAGTGGCAATACAACGGACGTTTTCTTGACAAAGGAAAGAGAGACAGCAATGTGGACGGCTCTGTTGCATAGCTTGCTGTGCACTGAAGAGATGCAGCAGCATCTTTCAGTCCTACCTCTTTTGGTTTGGGAACAGAGGCCAATTGTTTGTGCTGTGCCAACTGGGCTGCAGGCGAATGGGAGCACCTCAGAAGTGGCAATACAACGGACGTTTTCTTGACAAAGGAAAGAGAGACAGCAATGTGGACGGCTCTGTTGCATAGCTTGCTGTGCACTGAAGAGATCCAGCAGCATCTTTCAGTCCTACCTCTTTTTGTTTGGGAGCAGAGGCCAATTGTTTGTGCTGTGCCAACTGGCCTGCAGGCCAATGGGAGCACCTCAGAAGTGGCAATACAACGGACGTTTTCTTGACAAAGGAAAGAGAGACAGCAATGTGGACGGCTCTGTTGCATAGCTTGCTGTGCACTGAAGAGATCCAGCAGCATCTTTCAGTCCTACCTCTTTTGGTTTGGGAACAGAGGCCAATTGTTTGTGCTGTGCCAACTGGCCTGCAGGCCAATGGGAGCACCTCAGAAGTGGCAATACAACGGACGTTTTCTTGACAAAGGAAAGAGAGACAGCCATGTGGACGGCTCTGCTGCATAGCTTGCTGTGCACTGAAGAGATCCAGCAGCATCTTTCAGTCCTACCTCTTTTGGTTTGGGAACAGAGGCCAATTGTTTGTGCTGTGCCAACTGGCCTGCAGGCCAATGGGAGCACCTCAGAAGTGGCAATACAACGGACGTTTTCTTGACAAAGGAAAGAGAGACAGCAATGTGGACGGCTCTGTTGCATAGCTTGCTGTGCACTGAAGAGATCCAGCAGCATCTTTCAGTCCTACCTCTTTTGGTTTGGGAACAGAGGCCAATTGTTTGTGCTGTGCAAAGTGGCCTGCAGGCCAATGGGAGCACCTCAGAAGTGGCAATACAACGGAAGTTTTCTTGACAAAGGAAAGAGAGACAGCAATGTGGACGGCTCTGTTGCATAGCTTGCTGTGCACTGAAGAGATCCAGCAGCATCTTTCAGTCCTACCTCTTTTGGTTTGGGAACAGAGGCCAATTGTTTGTGCTGTGCCAACTGGCCTGCAGGCGAATGGGAGCACCTCCGAAGTGGCAATACAACGGACGTTTTCTTGACCAAGGAAAGAGAGACAGCAATGTGGACAGCTCTGTTGCATAGCTTGCTGTGCACTGAAGAGATCCAGCAGCATCTTTCAGTCCTACCTCTTTTGGTTTGGGAACAGAGGCCAATTGTTTGTGCTGTGCCAACTGGCCTGCAGGCCAATGGGAGCACCTCAGAAGTGGCAATACAACGGACGTTTTCTTGACAAAGGAAAGAGAGAGAGCAATGTGGACGGCTCTGTTGCATAGCTTGCTGTGCACTGAAGAGATCCAGCAGCATCTTTCAGTCCTACCTCTTTTGGTTTGGGAAGAGAGGCCAATTGTTTGTGCTGTGCCAACTGGCCTGCAGGCCAATGGGAGCACCTCAGAAGTGGCAATACAATGGACGTTTTCTTGAGAAAGGAAAGAGAGACAGCAATGTGGACGGCTCTGTTGCATAGCTTGCTGTGCACTGAAGAGATCCAGCAGCATCTTTCAGTCCTACCTCTTTTGGTTTGGGAGCAGAGGCCAATTGTTTGTGCTGTGCCAACTGGCCTGCAGGCCAATGGGAGCACCTCAGAAGTGGCAATACAACGGACGTTTTCTTGACAAAGGAAAGAGAGACAGCAATGTGGACGGCTCTGTTGCATAGCTTGCTGTGCACTGAAGAGATCCAGCAGCATCTTTCAGTCCTACCTCTTCTGGTCTGGGAACAGAGGCCAATTGTTTGTGCTGTGCCAACTGGCCTGCAGGCCAATGGGAGCACCTCAGAAGTGGCAATACAACGGACGTTTTCTTGACAAAGGAAAGAGAGACAGCAATGTGGACGGCTCTGTTGCATAGCTTGCTGTGCACTGAAGAGATCCAGCAGCATCTTTCAGTCCTACCTCTTTTGGTTTGGGAACAGAGGCCAATTGTTTGTGCTGTGCCAACTGGCCTGCAGGAGAATGGGAGCACCTCAGAAGTGGCAATACAACGGACATTTTCTTGACAAAGGAAAGAGAGACAGCAATGTGGACGGCTCTGTTGCATAGCTTGCTGTGCACTGAAGAGATCCAGCAGCATCTTTCAGTCCTACCTCTTTTGGTTTGGGAACAGAGGCCAATTGTTTGTGCTGTGCCAACTGGCCTGCAGGAGAATGGGAGCACCTCAGAAGTGGCAATACAACGGACGTTTTCTTGACAAAGGAAAGAGAGACAGCAATGTGGACGGCTCTGCTGCATAGCTTGCTGTGCACTGAAGAGATCCAGCAGCATCTTTCAGTCCTACCTCTTTTGGTTTGGGAGCAGAGGCCAATTGTTTGTGCTGTGCCAACTGGCCTGCAGGCCAATGGGAGCACCTCACAAGTGGCAATACAACGGACATTTTCTTGACAAAGGAAAGAGAGACAGCAATGTGGACGGCTCTGTTGCATAGCTTGCTGTGCACTGAAGAGATCCAGCAGCATCTTTCAGTCCTACCTCTTTTGGTTTGGGAACAGAGGCCAATTGTTTGTGCTGTGCCAACTGGGCTGCAGGCCAATGGGAGCACCTCAGAAGTGGCAATACAACGGACGTTTTCTTGACAAAGGAAAGAGAGACAGCAATGTGGACGGCTCTGTTGCATAGCTTGCTGTGCACTGAAGAGATCCAGCAGCATCTTTCAGTCCTACCTCTTTTGGTTTGGGAACAGAGGCCAATTGTTTGTGCTGTGCAAAGTGGCCTGCAGGCGAATGGGAGCACCTCAGAAGTGGCAATACAACGGACGTTTTCTTGACAAAGGAAAGAGAGACAGCAAGGTGGACGGCTCTGTTGCAGAGCTTGCTGTGCACTGAAGAGATCCAGCAGCATCTTTCAGTCCTACCTCTTTTGGTTTGGGAACAGAGGCCAATTGTTCGTGCTGTGCCAACTGGCCTGCAGGCGAATGGGAGCACCTCAGAAGTGGCAATACAACGGACGTTTTCTTGACAAAGGAAAGAGAGACAGCAATGTGGACGGCTCTGTTGCATAGCTTGCTGTGCACTGAAGAGATCCAGCAGCATCTTTCAGTCCTACCTCTTTTGGTTTGGGAACAGAGGCCAATTGTTTGTGCTGTGCCAACTGGCCTGCAGGCCAATGGGAGCACCTCAGAAGTGGCAATACAACGGACGTTTTCTTGACAAAGGAAAGAGAGACAGCAATGTGGACGGCTCTGTTGCATAGCTTGCTGTGCACTGAAGAGATCCAGCAGCATCTTTCAGTCCTACCTCTTTTGGTTTGGGAACAGAGGCCAATTGTTTGTGCTGTGCCAACTGGCCTGCAGGAGAATGGGAGCACCTCAGAAGTGGCAATACAACGGACATTTTCTTGACAAAGGAAAGAGAGACAGCAATGTGGACGGCTCTGTTGCATAGCTTGCTGTGCACTGAAGAGATCCAGCAGCATCTTTCAGTCCTACCTCTTTTTGTTTGGGAACAGAGGCCAATTGTTTGTGCTGTGCCAACTGGCCTGCAGGCGAATGGGAGCACCTCAGAAGTGGCAATACAACGGACGTTTTCTTGACAAAGGAAAGAGAGACAGCAATGTGGACGGCTCTGCTGCATAGCTTGCTGTGCACTGAAGAGATCCAGCAGCATCTTTCAGTCCTACCTCTTTTGGTTTGGGAGCAGAGGCCAATTGTTTGTGCTGTGCCAACTGGCCTGCAGGCCAATGGGAGCACCTCAGAAGTGGCAATACAACGGACGTTTTCTTGACAAAGGAAAGAGAGACAGCAATGTGGACGGCTCTGTTGCATAGCTTGCTGTGCACTGAAGAGATCCAGCAGCATCTTTCAGTCCTACCTCTTTTGGTTTGGGAACAGAGGCCAATTGTTTGTGCTGTGCCAACTGGCCTGCAGGCGAATGGGAGCACCTCAGAAGTGGCAATACAACGGACGTTTTCTTGACAAAGGAAAGAGAGACAGCAATGTGGACGGCTCTGTTGCATAGCTTGCTGTGCACTGAAGAGATCCAGCAGCATCTTTCAGTCCTACCTCTTTTGGTTTGGGAACAGAGGCCAATTGTTTGTGCTGTGCCAACTGGCCTGCAGGCCAATGGGAGCACCTCAGAAGTGGCAATGCAACGGACGTTTTCTTGACAAAGGAAAGAGAGACAGAAATGTGGACAGCTCTGTTGCATAGCTTGCTGTGCACTGAAGAGATCCAGCAGCATCTTTCAGTCCTACCTCTTTTGGTTTGGGAACAGAGGCCAATTGTTTGTGCTGTGCAAACTGGCCTGCAGGCGAATGGGAGCACCTCAGAAGTGGCAATACAATGGACGTTTTCTTGACAAAGGAAAGAGAGACAGCAATGTGGACGGCTCTGTTGCATAGCTTGCTGTGCACTGAAGAGATCCAGCAGCATCTTTCAGTCCTACCTCTTTTGGTTTGGGAACAGAGGCCAATTGTTTGTGCTGTGCCAACTGGCCTGCAGGCGAATGGGAGCACCTCAGAAGTGGCAATACAACGGACGTTTTCTTGACAAAGGAAAGAGAGACAGCAATGTGGACGGCTCTGTTGCATAGCTTGCTGTGCACTGAAGAGATCCAGCAGCATCTTTCAGTCCTACCTCTTTTGGTTTGGGAACAGAGGCCAATTGTTTGTGCTGTGCCAACTGGGCTGCAGGCGAATGGGAGCACCTCAGAAGTGGCAATACAACGGACGTTTTCTTGACAAAGGAAAGAGAGACAGCAATGTGGACGGCTCTGTTGCATAGCTTGCTGTGCACTGAAGAGATCCAGCAGCATCTTTCAGTCCTACCTCTTTTGGTTTGGGAACAGAGGCCAATTGTTTGTGCTGTGCCAACTGGCCTGCAGGCCAATGGGAGCACCTCAGAAGTGGCAATACAACGGACGTTTTCTTGACAAAGGAAAGAGAGACAGCAATGTGGACGGCTCTGTTGCATAGCTTGCTGTGCACTGAAGAGATCCAGCAGCATCTTTCAGTCCTACCTCTTTTGGTTTGGGAGCAGAGGCCAATTGTTTGTGCTGTGCCAACTGGCCTGCAGGCGAATGGGAGCACCTCAGAAGTGGCAATACAACGGACGTTTTCTCGACAAAGGAAAGAGAGACAGCAATGTGGACGGCTCTGTTGCATAGCTTGCTGTGCACTGAAGAGATCCAGCAGCATCTTTCAGTCCTACCTCTTTTGGTTTGGGAACAGAGGCCAATTGTTTGTGCTGTGCCAACTGGCCTGCATGCGAATGGGAGCACCTCCGAAGTGGCAATACAACGGACGTTTTCTTGACAAAGGAAAGAGAGACAGCAATGTGGACGGCTCTGTTGCATAGCTTGCTGTGCACTGAAGAGATCCAGCAGCATCTTTCAGTCCTACCTCTTTTGGTTTGGGAACAGAGGCCAATTGTTTGTGCTGTGCCAACTGGCCTGCAGGCCAATGGGAGCACCTCAGAGGTGGCAATACAACGGACGTTTTCTTGACAAAGGAAAGAGAGAGAGCAATGTGGACGGCTCTGTTGCATAGCTTGCTGTGCACTGAAGACATCCAGCAGCATCTTTCAGTCCTACCTCTTTTGGTTTGGGAAGAGAGGCCAATTGTTTGTGCTGTGCCAACTGGCCTGCAGGCCAATGGGAGCACCTCAGAAGTGGCAATACAACGGACGTTTTCTTGACAAAGGAAAGAGAGACAGCAATGTGGACGGCTCTGTTGCATAGCTTGCTGTGCACTGAAGAGATCCAGCAGCATCTTTCAGTCTTAACTCTTTTGGTTTGGGAACAGAGGCCAATTGTTTGTGCTGTGCCAACTGGCCTGCAGGCGAATGGGAGCACCTCAGAAGTGGCAATACAACGGACGTTTTCTTGACAAAGGAAAGAGAGACAGCAATGTGGACGGCTCTGTTGCATAGCTTGCTGTGCACTGAAGAGATCCAGCAGCATCTTTCAGTCCTACCTCTTTTGGTTTGGGAACAGAGGCCAATTGTTTGTGCTGTGCCAACTGGCCTGCAGGCCAATGGGAGCACCTCAGAGGTGGCAATACAACGGACGTTTTCTTGACAAAGGAAAGAGAGAGAGCAATGTGGACGGCTCTGTTGCATAGCTTGCTGTGCACTGAAGAGATCCAGCAGCATCTTTCAGTCCTACCTCTTTTGGTTTGGGAAGAGAGGCCAATTGTTTGTGCTGTGCCAACTGGCCTGCAGGCGAATGGGAGCACCTCAGAAGTGGCAATACAACGGACGTTTTCTTGAGAAAGGAAAGAGAGACAGCAATGTGGACGGCTCTGTTGCATAGCTTGCTGTGCACTGAAGAGATCCAGCAGCATCTTTCAGTCTTACCTCTTTTGGTTTGGGAACAGAGGCCAATTGTTTGTGCTGTGCCAACTGGCCTGCAGGCGAATGGGAGCACCTCAGAAGTGGCAATACAACGGACGTTTTCTCGACAAAGGAAAGAGAGAGAGGAAAGTGGACGGCTCTGTTGCATAGCTTGCTGTGCACTGAAGAGATCCAGCAGCATCTTTCAGTCCTACCTCTTTTGGTTTGGGAACAGAGGCCAATTGTTTGTGCTGTGCCAACTGGCCTGCAGGCGAATGGGAGCACCTCAGAAGTGGCAATACAACGGACGTTTTCTTGACAAAGGAAAGAGAGACAGCAATGTGGACGGCTCTGTTGCATAGCTTGCTGTGCACTGAAGAGATCCAGCAGCATCTTTCAGTCCTACCTCTTTTGGTTTGGGAACAGAGGCCAATTGTTTGTGCTGTGCCAACTGGGCTGCAGGCGAATGGGAGCACCTCAGAAGTGGCAATACAACGGACGTTTTCTTGACAAAGGAAAGAGAGACAGCAATGTGGACGGCTCTGTTGCATAGCTTGCTGTGCACTGAAGAGATCCAGCAGCATCTTTCAGTCCTACCTCTTTTGGTTTGGGAACAGAGGCCAATTGTTTGTGCTGTGCCAACTGGCCTGCAGGCCAATGGGAGCACCTCAGAAGTGGCAATACAATGGACGTTTTCTTGACAAAGGAAAGAGAGACAGCAATGTGGACGGCTCTGTTGCATAGCTTGCTGTGCACTGAAGAGATCCAGCAGCATCTTTCAGTCCTACCTCTTTTGGTTTGGGAGCAGAGGCCAATTGTTTGTGCTGTGCCAACTGGCCTGCAGGCGAATGGGAGCACCTCAGAAGTGGCAATACAACGGACGTTTTCTCGACAAAGGAAAGAGAGACAGCAATGTGGACGGCTCTGTTGCATAGCTTGCTGTGCACTGAAGAGATCCAGCAGCATCTTTCAGTCCTACCTCTTTTGGTTTGGGAACAGAGGCCAATTGTTTGTGCTGTGCCAACTGGCCTGCATGCGAATGGGAGCACCTCCGAAGTGGCAATACAACGGACGTTTTCTTGACAAAGGAAAGAGAGACAGCAATGTGGACGGCTCTGTTGCATAGCTTGCTGTGCACTGAAGAGATCCAGCAGCATCTTTCAGTCCTACCTCTTTTGGTTTGGGAACAGAGGCCAATTGTTTGTGCTGTGCCAACTGGCCTGCAGGCCAATGGGAGCACCTCAGAGGTGGCAATACAACGGACGTTTTCTTGACAAAGGAAAGAGAGAGAGCAATGTGGACGGCTCTGTTGCATAGCTTGCTGTGCACTGAAGAGATCCAGCAGCATCTTTCAGTCCTACCTCTTTTGGTTTGGGAAGAGAGGCCAATTGTTTGTGCTGTGCCAACTGGCCTGCAGGCCAATGGGAGCACCTCAGAAGTGGCAATACAACGGACGTTTTCTTGAGAAAGGAAAGAGAGACAGCAATGTGGACGGCTCTGTTGCATAGCTTGCTGTGCACTGAAGAGATCCAGCAGCATCTTTCAGTCTTAACTCTTTTGGTTTGGGAACAGAGGCCAATTGTTTGTGCTGTGCCAACTGGCCTGCAGGCGAATGGGAGCACCTCAGAAGTGGCAATACAACGGACGTTTTCTTGACAAAGGAAAGAGAGACAGCAATGTGGACGGCTCTGTTGCATAGCTTGCTGTGCACTGAAGAGATCCAGCAGCATCTTTCAGTCCTACCTCTTTTGGTTTGGGAACAGAGGCCAATTGTTTGTGCTGTGCCAACTGGCCTGCAGGCCAATGGGAGCACCTCAGAAGTGGCAATACAACGGACGTTTTCTTGACAAAGGAAAGAGAGACAGCAATGTGGACGGCTCTGTTGCATAGCTTGCTGTGCACTGAAGAGATCCAGCAGCATCTTTCAGTCCTACCTCTTTTGGTTTGGGAACAGAGGCCAATTGTTTGTGCTGTGCCAACTGGGCTGCAGGCGAATGGGAGCACCTCAGAAGTGGCAATACAACGGACGTTTTCTTGACAAAGGAAAGAGAGACAGCAATGTGGACGGCTCTGTTGCATAGCTTGCTGTGCACTGAAGAGATCCAGCAGCATCTTTCAGTCCTACCTCTTTTGGTTTGGGAACAGAGGCCAATTGTTTGTGCTGTGCCAACTGGCCTGCAGGCCAATGGGAGCACCTCAGAAGTGGCAATACAACGGACGTTTTCTTGACAAAGGAAAGAGAGACAGCAATGTGGACGGCTCTGTTGCATAGCTTGCTGTGCACTGAAGAGATCCAGCAGCATCTTTCAGTCCTACCTCTTTTGGTTTGGGAACAGAGGCCAATTGTTTGTGCTGTGCCAACTGGCCTGCAGGCGAATGGGAGCACCTCAGAAGTGGCAATACAACGGACGTTTTCTTGACAAAGGAAAGAGAGACAGCAATGTGGACGGCTCTGTTGCATAGCTTGCTGTGCACTGAAGAGATCCAGCAGCATCTTTCAGTCCTACCTCTTTTGGTTTGGGAGCAGAGGCCAATTGTTTGTGCTGTGCCAACTGGCCTGCCGGCCAATGGGAGCACATCAGAAGTGGCAATACAACGGACATTTTCTTGACAAAGGAAAGAGAGACAGGAAAGTGGACGGCTCTGTTGCATAGCTTGCTGTGCACTGAAGAGATCCAGCAGCATCTTTCAGTCCTACCTCTTTTGGTTTGGGAGCAGAGGCCAATTGTTTGTGCTGTGCCAACTGGCCTGCAGGCGAATGGGAGCACCTCAGAAGTGGCAATACAACGGACGTTTTCTCGACAAAGGAAAGAGAGACAGCAATGTGGACGGCTCTGTTGCATAGCTTGCTGTGCACTGAAGAGATCCAGCAGCATCTTTCAGTCCTACCTCTTTTGGTTTGGGAGCAGAGGCCAATTGTTTGTGCTGTGCCAACTGGCCTGCATGCGAATGGGAGCACCTCCGAAGTGGCAATACAACGGACGTTTTCTTGACAAAGGAAAGAGAGACAGCAATGTGGACGGCTCTGTTGCATAGCTTGCTGTGCACTGAAGAGATCCAGCAGCATCTTTCAGTCCTACCTCTTTTGGTTTGGGAACAGAGGCCAATTGTTTGTGCTGTGCCAACTGGCCTGCAGGCCAATGGGAGCACCTCAGAGGTGGCAATACAACGGACGTTTTCTTGACAAAGGAAAGAGAGAGAGCAATGTGGACGGCTCTGTTGCATAGCTTGCTGTGCACTGAAGACATCCAGCAGCATCTTTCAGTCCTACCTCTTTTGGTTTGGGAAGAGAGGCCAATTGTTTGTGCTGTGCCAACTGGCCTGCAGGCCAATGGGAGCACCTCAGAAGTGGCAATACAACGGACGTTTTCTTGAGAAAGGAAAGAGAGACAGCAATGTGGACGGCTCTGTTGCATAGCTTGCTGTGCACTGAAGAGATCCAGCAGCATCTTTCAGTCTTAACTCTTTTGGTTTGGGAACAGAGGCCAATTGTTTGTGCTGTGCCAACTGGCCTGCAGGCGAATGGGAGCACCTCAGAAGTGGCAATACAACGGACGTTTTCTTGACAAAGGAAAGAGAGACAGCAATGTGGACGGCTCTGTTGCATAGCTTGCTGTGCACTGAAGAGATCCAGCAGCATCTTTCAGTCCTACCTCTTTTGGTTTGGGAACAGAGGCCAATTGTTTGTGCTGTGCCAACTGGCCTGCAGGCCAATGGGAGCACCTCAGAAGTGGCAATACAACGGACGTTTTCTTGACAAAGGAAAGAGAGACAGCAATGTGGACGGCTCTGTTGCATAGCTTGCTGTGCACTGAAGAGATCCAGCAGCATCTTTCAGTCCTACCTCTTTTGGTTTGGGAACAGAGGCCAATTGTTTGTGCTGTGCCAACTGGGCTGCAGGCGAATGGGAGCACCTCAGAAGTGGCAATACAACGGACGTTTTCTTGACAAAGGAAAGAGAGACAGCAATGTGGACGGCTCTGTTGCATAGCTTGCTGTGCACTGAAGAGATCCAGCAGCATCTTTCAGTCCTACCTCTTTTGGTTTGGGAACAGAGGCCAATTGTTTGGGCTGTGCCAACTGGCCTGCAGGCCAATGGGAGCACCTCAGAAGTGGCAATACAACGGACGTTTTCTTGACAAAGGAAAGAGAGACAGCAATGTGGACGGCTCTGTTGCATAGCTTGCTGTGCACTGAAGAGATCCAGCAGCATCTTTCAGTCCTACCTCTTTTGGTTTGGGAACAGAGGCCAATTGTTTGTGCTGTGCCAACTGGCCTGCAGGCGAATGGGAGCACCTCAGAAGTGGCAATACAACGGACGTTTTCTTGACAAAGGAAAGAGAGACAGCAATGTGGACGGCTCTGTTGCATAGCTTGCTGTGCACTGAAGAGATCCAGCAGCATCTTTCAGTCCTACCTCTTTTGGTTTGGGAGCAGAGGCCAATTGTTTGTGCTGTGCCAACTGGCCTGCCGGCCAATGGGAGCACATCAGAAGTGGCAATACAACGGACATTTTCTTGACAAAGGAAAGAGAGACAGGAAAGTGGACGGCTCTGTTGCATAGCTTGCTGTGCACTGAAGAGATCCAGCAGCATCTTTCAGTCCTACCTCTTTTGGTTTGGGAACAGAGGCCAATTGTTTGTGCTGTGCCAACTGGCCTGCAGGCGAATGGGAGCACCTCAGAAGTGGCAATACAACGGACGTTTTCTTGACAAAGGAAAGAGAGACAGCAATGTGGACGGCTCTGTTGCATAGCTTGCGGTGCACTGAAGAGATCCAGCAGCATCTTTCAGTCCTACCTCTTTTGGTTTGGGAACAGAGGCCAATTGTTTGTGCTGTGCAAACTGGGCTGCAGGCGAATGGGAGCACCTCAGAAGTGGCAATACAACGGACGTTTTCTTGACAAAGGAAAGAGAGACAGCAAGGTGGACGGCTCTGTTGCATAGCTTGCTGTGCACTGAAGAGATCCAGCAGCATCTTTCAGTCCTACCTCTTTTGGTTTGGGAGCAGAGGCCAATGGTTTGTGCTGTGCCAACTGGCCTGCAGGCGAATGGGAGCACCTCAGAAGTGGCAATACAACGGACGTTTTCTCGACAAAGAAAAGAGAGAGAGGAAAGTGGATGGCTCTGTTGCATAGCTTGCTGTGCACTGAAGAGATCCAGCAGCATCTTTCAGTCCTACCTCTTTTTGTTTGGGAGCAGAGGCCAATGGTTTGTGCTGTGCAAACTGGGCTGCAGGCGAATGGGAGCACCTCAGAAGTGGCAATACAACGGACGTTTTCTCGACAAAGGAAAGAGAGAGAGGAAAGTGGACGGCTCTGTTGCATAGCTTGCTGTGCACTGAAGAGATCCAGCAGCATCTTTCAGTCCTACCTCTTTTTGTTTGGGAGCAGAGGCCAATGGTTTGTGCTGTGCCAACTGGGCTGCAGGCGAATGGGAGCACCTCAGAAGTGGCAATACAACGGACGTTTTCTCGACAAAGGAAAGAGAGAGAGGAAAGTGGACGGCTCTGTTGCATAGCTTGCTGTGCACTGAAGAGATCCAGCAGCATCTTTCAGTCCTACCTCTTTTTGTTTGGGAGCAGAGGCCAATGGTTTGTGCTGTGCAAACTGGGCTGCAGGCGAATGGGAGCACCTCAGAAGTGGCAATACAACGGACGTTTTCTCGACAAAGGAAAGAGAGAGAGGAAAGTGGACGGCTCTGTTGCATAGCTTGCTGTGCACTGAAGAGATCCAGCAGCATCTTTCAGTCCTGCCTCTTTTTGTTTGGGAGCAGAGGCCAATGGTTTGTGCTGTGCCAACTGGGCTGCAGGCGAATGGGAGCACCTCAGAAGTGGCAATACAACGGACGTTTTCTCGACAAAGGAAAGAGAGAGAGGAAAGTGGACGGCTCTGTTGCATAGCTTGCTGTGCACTGAAGAGATCCAGCAGCATCTTTCAGTCCTACCTCTTTTTGTTTGGGAGCAGAGGCCAATGGTTTGTGCTGTGCCAACTGGGCTGCAGGCGAATGGGAGCACCTCAGAAGTGGCAATACAACGGACGTTTTCTCGACAAAGGAAAGAGAGACAGGCAAGTGGACGGCTCTGTTGCATAGCTTGCTGTGCACTGAAGAGATCCAGCAGCATCTTTCAGTCCTACCTCTTTTGGTTTGGGAAGAGAGGCCAATTGTTTGTGCTGTGCCAACTGGCCTGCAGGCCAATGGGAGCACCTCAGAAGTGGCAATACAACGGACGTTTTCTTGAGAAAGGAAAGAGAGACAGCAATGTGGACGGCTCTGTTGCATAGCTTGCTGTGCACTGAAGAGATCCAGCAGCATCTTTCAGTCCTACCTCTTTTGGTTTGGGAACAGAGGCCAATTGTTTGTGCTGTGCCAACTGGCCTGCAGGCGAATGGGAGCACCTCAGAAGTGGCAATACAACGGACGTTTTCTTGACAAAGGAAAGAGAGACAGCAATGTGGACGGCTCTGTTGCATAGCTTGCTGTGCACTGAAGAGATCCAGCAGCATCTTTCAGTCCTACCTCTTTTGGTTTGGGAACAGAGGCCAATTGTTTGTGCTGTGCCAACTGGCCTGCAGGCCAATGGGAGCACCTCAGAAGTGGCAATGCAACGGACGTTTTCTTGACAAAGGAAAGAGAGACAGCAATGTGGACGGCTCTGTTGCATAGCTTGCTGTGCACTGAAGAGATCCAGCAGCATCTTTCAGTCCTACCTCTTTTGGTTTGGGAACAGAGGCCAATTGTTTGTGCTGTGCCAACTGGCCTGCAGGCGAATGGGAGCACCTCAGAAGTGGCAATACAACGGACGTTTTCTTGACAAAGGAAAGAGAGACAGCAATGTGGACGGCTCTGTTGCATAGCTTGCTGTGCACTGAAGAGATCCAGCAGCATCTTTCAGTCCTACCTCTTTTGGTTTGGGAACAGAGGCCAATTGTTTGTGCTGTGCCAACTGGCCTGCAGGCCAATGGGAGCACCTCAGAAGTGGCAATACAACGGACGTTTTCTTGACAAAGGAAAGAGAGACAGCAATGTGGACGGCTCTGTTGCATAGCTTGCTGTGCACTGAAGAGATCCAGCAGCATCTTTCAGTCCTACCTCTTTTGGTTTGGGAACAGAGGCCAATTGTTTGTGCTGTGCCAACTGGCCTGCAGGCGAATGGGAGCACCTCAGAAGTGGCAATACAACGGACGTTTTCTTGACAAAGGAAAGAGAGACAGCAATGTGGACGGCTCTGTTGCATAGCTTGCTGTGCACTGAAGAGATCCAGCAGCATCTTTCAGTCCTACCTCTTTTGGTTTGGGAGCAGAGGCCAATTGTTTGTGCTGTGCCAACTGGCCTGCCGGCCAATGGGAGCACATCAGAAGTGGCAATACAACGGACATTTTCTTGACAAAGGAAAGAGAGACAGGAAAGTGGACGGCTCTGTTGCATAGCTTGCTGTGCACTGAAGAGATCCAGCAGCATCTTTCAGTCCTACCTCTTTTGGTTTGGGAACAGAGGCCAATTGTTTGTGCTGTGCCAACTGGCCTGCAGGCGAATGGGAGCACCTCAGAAGTGGCAATACAACGGACGTTTTCTTGACAAAGGAAAGAGAGACAGCAATGTGGACGGCTCTGTTGCATAGCTTGCGGTGCACTGAAGAGATCCAGCAGCATCTTTCAGTCCTACCTCTTTTGGTTTGGGAACAGAGGCCAATTGTTTGTGCTGTGCAAACTGGGCTGCAGGCGAATGGGAGCACCTCAGAAGTGGCAATACAACGGACGTTTTCTTGACAAAGGAAAGAGAGACAGCAAGGTGGACGGCTCTGTTGCATAGCTTGCTGTGCACTGAAGAGATCCAGCAGCATCTTTCAGTCCTACCTCTTTTGGTTTGGGAGCAGAGGCCAATGGTTTGTGCTGTGCCAACTGGCCTGCAGGCGAATGGGAGCACCTCAGAAGTGGCAATACAACGGACGTTTTCTCGACAAAGAAAAGAGAGAGAGGAAAGTGGATGGCTCTGTTGCATAGCTTGCTGTGCACTGAAGAGATCCAGCAGCATCTTTCAGTCCTACCTCTTTTTGTTTGGGAGCAGAGGCCAATGGTTTGTGCTGTGCAAACTGGGCTGCAGGCGAATGGGAGCACCTCAGAAGTGGCAATACAACGGACGTTTTCTCGACAAAGGAAAGAGAGAGAGGAAAGTGGACGGCTCTGTTGCATAGCTTGCTGTGCACTGAAGAGATCCAGCAGCATCTTTCAGTCCTACCTCTTTTTGTTTGGGAGCAGAGGCCAATGGTTTGTGCTGTGCCAACTGGGCTGCAGGCGAATGGGAGCACCTCAGAAGTGGCAATACAACGGACGTTTTCTCGACAAAGGAAAGAGAGAGAGGAAAGTGGACGGCTCTGTTGCATAGCTTGCTGTGCACTGAAGAGATCCAGCAGCATCTTTCAGTCCTACTCTTTTTGTTTGGGGAGCAGAGGCCAATGGTTTGTGCTGTGCAAACTGGGCTGCAGGCGAATGGGAGCACCTCAGAAGTGGCAATACAACGGACGTTTTCTCGACAAAGGAAAGAGAGAGAGGAAAGTGGACGGCTCTGTTGCATAGCTTGCTGTGCACTGAAGAGATCCAGCAGCATCTTTCAGTCCTGCCTCTTTTTGTTTGGGAGCAGAGGCCAATGGTTTGTGCTGTGCCAACTGGGCTGCAGGCGAATTGGGAGCACCTCAGAAGTGGCAATACAACGGACGTTTTCTCGACAAAGGAAAGAGAGAGAGGAAAGTGGACGGCTCTGTTGCATAGCTTGCTGTGCACTGAAGAGATCCAGCAGCATCTTTCAGTCCTACCTCTTTTTGTTTGGGAGCAGAGGCCAATGGTTTGTGCTGTGCCAACTGGGCTGCAGGCGAATGGGAGCACCTCAGAAGTGGCAATACAACGGACGTTTTCTCGACAAAGGAAAGAGAGACAGGCAAGTGGACGGCTCTGTTGCATAGCTTGCTGTGCACTGAAGAGATCCAGCAGCATCTTTCAGTCCTACCTCTTTTTGCTTTTGAGCAGAGGCCAATGGTTTGTGCTCTGCAAACTGGGCTGCAGGCGAATGGGAGCACCTCAGAAGTGGCAATACAACGGACGTTTTCTCGACAAAGGAAAGAGAGAGAGGAAAGTGGACGGCTCTGTTGCATAGCTTGCTGTGCACTGAAGAGATCCAGCAGCATCTTTCAGTCCTACCTCTTTTTGTTTGGGAGCAGAGGCCAATGGTTTGTGCTGTGCAAACTGGGCTGCAGGCGAATGGGAGCACCTCAGAAGTGGCAATACAACGGACGTTTTCTCGACAAAGGAAAGGGAGACAGGAAAGTGGACAGCTCTGTTGCATAGCTTGCTGTGCACTGAAGAGATCCAGCAGCATCTTTCAGTCCTACCTCTTTTTGTTTGGGAGCAGAGGCCAATGGTTTGTGCTGTGCCAACTGGGCTGCAGGCGAATGGGAGCACCTCAGAAGTGGCAATACAACGGACGTTTTCTCGACAAAGGAAAGAGAGAGAGGAAAGTGGACGGCTCTGTTGCATAGCTTGCTGTGCACTGAAGAGATCCAGCAGCATCTTTCAGTCCTACCTCTTTTTGTTTGGGAGCAGAGGCCAATGGTTTGTGCTGTGCAAACTGGGCTGCAGGCGAATGGAGCACCTCAGAAGTGGCAATACAACGGACGTTTTCTCGACAAAGGAAAGAGAGAGAGGAAAGTGGACGGCTCTGTTGCATAGCTTGCTGTGCACTGAAGAGATCCAGCAGCATCTTTCAGTCCTACCTCTTTTTGTTTGGGAGCAGAGGCCAATGGTTTGTGCTGTGCAAACTGGGCTGCAGGCGAATGGGAGCACCCTCAGAAGTGGCAATACAACGGACGTTTTCTCGACAAAGGAAAGAGAGAGAGGAAAGTGGACGGCTCTGTTGCATAGCTTGCTGTGCACTGAAGAGATCCAGTAGCATCTTTCAGTCCTACCTCTTTTTGTTTGGGAGCAGAGGCCAATGGTTTGTGCTGTGCAAACTGGGCTGCAGGCGAATGGGAGCACCTCAGAAGTGGCAATACAACGGACGTTTTCTCGACAAAGGAAAGAGAGAGAGGAAAGTGGACGGCTCTGTTGCATAGCTTGCTGTGCACTGAAGAGATCCAGCAGCATCTTTCAGTCCTACCTCTTTTGGTTTGGGAGCAGAGGCCAATGGTTTGTGCTGTGCAAACTGGGCTGCAGGCGAATGGGAGCACCTCAGAAGTGGCAATACAACGGACGTTTTCTCGACAAAGGAAAGAGAGACAGGAAAGTGGACGGCTCTGTTGCATAGCTTGCTGTGCACTGAAGAGATCCCAGCAGCATCTTTCAGTCCTGCCTCTTTTTGTTTGGGAGCAGAGGCCAATGGTTTGTGCTGTGCAAACTGGGCTGCAGGCGATTGGGAGCACCTCAGAAGTGGCAATACACGGACGTTTTCTCGACAAAGGAAAGAGAGAGAGGAAAGTGACGGCTCTGTTGCATAGCTTGCTGTGCACTGAAGAGATCCAGCAGCATCTTTCAGTCCTACCTCTTTTTGTTTGGGAGCAGAGGCCAATGGTTTGTGCTGTGCAAACTGGGCTGCAGGCGAATGGGTGCACCTCAGAAGTGGCAATACAACGGACGTTTTCTCGACAAAGGAAAGAGAGAGAGGAAAGTGGACGGCTCTGTTGCATAGCTTGCTGTGCACTGAAGAGATCCAGCAGCATCTTTCAGTCCTACCTCTTTTGGTTTGGGAGCAGAGGCCAATGGTTTGTGCTGTGCAAACTGGGCTGCAGGCGAATGGGAGCACCTCAGAAGTGGCAATACAACGGACGTTTTCTCGACAAAGGAAAGAGAGAGAGGAAAGTGGACGGCTCTGTTGCATAGCTTGCTGTGCACTGAAGAGATCCAGCAGCATCTTCAGTCCCTACCTCTTTTTGTTTGGGAGCAGAGGCCAATGGTTTGTGCTGTGCAAACTGGGCTGCAGGCGAATGGGAGCACCTCAGAAGTGGCAATACAACGGACGTTTTCTCGACAAAGGAAAGAGAGAGAGAAAGTGGACGGCTCTGTTGCATAGCTTGCTGTGCACTGAAGAGATCCAGCAGCATCTTTCAGTCCTACCTCTTTTTGTTTGGGAGCAGAGGCCCATGGTTTGTGCTGTGCCAACTGGGCTGCAGGCGAATGGGAGCACCTCAGAAGTGGCAATACAACGGACGTTTTCTCGACAAGGAAAGAGAGAGAGAGGAAAGTGGACGGCTCTGTTGCATAGCTTGCTGTGCACTGAAGAGATCCAGCAGCATCTTTCAGTCCTACCTCTTTTTGTTTGGGAGCAGAGGCCAATGGTTTGTGCTGTGCCAACTGGGCTGCAGGCGAATGGGAGCACCTCAGAAGTGGCAATACAACGGACGTTTTCTCGACAAAGGAAAGAGAGAGAGGAAAGTGGACGGCTCTGTTGCATAGCTTGCTGTGCACTGAAGAGATCCAGCAGCATCTTTCAGTCCTACCTCTTTTTGTTTGGAGCAGAGGCCAATGGTTTGTGCTGTGCAAACTGGGCTGCAGGCGAATGGGAGCACCTCAGAAGTGGCAATACAATGGACGTTTTTCTCGACAAAGGAAAGAGAGAGAGGAAAGTGGACGGCTCTGTTGCATAGCTTGCTGTGCACTGAAGAGATCCAGCAGCATCTTTCAGTCTACCTCTTTTTGGTTTGGGAGCAGAGGCCAATGGTTTGTGCTGTGCAAACTGGGCTGCAGGCGAATTGGGAGCACCTCAGAAGTGGCAATACAACGGACGTTTTCTCGACAAAGGAAAGAGAGAGAGGAAAGTGGACGGCTCTGTTGCATAGATTGCTGTGCACTGAAGAGATCCAGCAGCATCTTTCAGTCCTGCCTCTTTTTGTTTGGGAGCAGAGGCCAATGGTTTGTGCTGTGCAAACTGGCTGCAGGCGATTGGGAGCACCTCAGAAGTGGCAATACAACGGACGTTTTCTCGACAAAGGAAAGAGAGAGAGGAAAGTGGACGGCTCCTGTTGCATAGCTTGCTGTGCACTGAAGAGATCCAGCAGCATCTTTCAGTCCTGCCTCTTTTTGTTTGGGAGCAGAGGCCAATGGTTTGTGCTGTGCCAACTGGGCTGCAGGCGAATGGGAGCACCTCAGAAGTGGCAATACAACGGACGTTTTCTCGACAAAGGAAAGAGAGAGAGGAAAGTGGACGGCTCTGTTGCATAGCTTGCTGTGCACTGAAGAGATCCAGCAGCATCTTTCAGTCCTACCTCTTTTTGTTTGGGAGCAGCGGCCAATGGTTTGTGCTGTGCCAACTGGGCTGCAGGCGAATGGGAGCACCTCAGAAGTGGCAATACAACGGGCGTTTTCTGACAAAGGAAAGAGAGACGAGGAAAGTGGACGGCTCTGTTGCATAGCTTGCTGTGCACTGAAGAGATCCAGCAGCATCTTTCAGTCCTACCTCTTTTTGTTTGGGAGCAGAGGCCAATGGTTTGTGCTGTGCAAACTGGGCTGCAGGCGAATGGGAGCACCTCAGAAATGGCAATACAACGGACGTTTTCTCGACAAAGAAAGAGAGAGAGGAAAGTGGACGGCTCTGTTGCATAGCTTGCTGTGCACTGAAGAGATCCAGCAGCATCTTTCAGTCCTACCTCTTTTTGTTTGGGAGCAGAGGCCAATGGTTTGTGCTGTGCAAACTGGGCTGCAGGCGAATGGGAGCACCTCAGAAGTGGCAATACAACGGACGTTTTCTCGACAAAGGAAAGAGAGAGAGGAAAGTGGACGGCTCTGTTGCATAGCTTGCTGTGCACTGAAGAGATCCAGCAGCATCTTTCAGTCCTACCTCTTTTTGTTTGGGAGCAGAGGCCAATGGTTTGTGCTGTGCAAACTGGCTGCAGGCGAATGGGAGCACCTCAGAAGTGGCAATACAACGGACGTTTTCTCGACAAAGGAAAGAGAGAGAGGAAAGTGGACGGCTCTGTTGCATAGCTTGCTGTGCACTGAAGAGATCCAGCAGCATCTTTCAGTCCTACCTCTTTTTGTTTGGGAGCAGAGGCCAATGGTTTGTGCTGTGCAAACTGGGCTGCAGGCGAATGGGAGCACCTCAGAAGTGGCAATACAACGGACGTTTTCTCGACAAAGGAAAGAGAGAGAGGAAAGTGGACGGCTCTGTTGCATAGCTTGCTGTGCACTGAAGAGATCCAGCAGCATCTTTCAGTCCTACCTCTTTTTGTTTGGGAGCAGAGGCCAATGGTTTGTGCTGTGCCAACTGGGCTGCAGGCGAATGGGAGCACCTCAGAAGTGGCAATACAACGGACGTTTTCTCGACAAAGGAAAGGGAGACAGGAAAGTGGACGGCTCTGTTTGCATAGCTTGCTGTGCACTGAAGAGATCCAGCAGCATCTTTCAGTCCTACCTCTTTTTGTTTGGGAGCAGAGGCCAATGGTTTGTGCTGTGCAAACTGGGCTGCAGGCGAATGGGAGCACCTCAGAAGCGGCAATACAACGGACGTTTTCTCGACAAAGGAAAGAGAGAGAGGAAAGTGGACGGCTCTGTTGCATAGCTTGCTGTGCACTGAAGAGATCCAGCAGCATCTTTCAGTCCTACCCTCTTTTGTTTGGGAGCAGAGGCCAATGGTTTGTGCTGTGCAAACTGGGCTGCAGGCGAATGGGAGCACCTCAGAAGTGGCAATACAACGGACGTTTTCTCGACAAAGAAAAGAGAGAGAGGAAAGTGGACGGCTCTGTTGCATAGCTTGCTGTGCACTGAAGAGATCCAGCAGCATCTTTCAGTCCTACCTCTTTTTGTTTGGGAGCAGAGGCCAATGGTTTGTGCTGTGCAAACTGGGCTGCAGGCGAATGGGAGCACCTCAGAAGTGGCAATACAACGGACGTTTTTCTCGACAAGGAAAAGAGAGAGAGGAAAGTGGACGGCTCTGTTGCATAGCTTGCTGTGCACTGAAGAGATCCAGCAGCATCTTTCAGTCCTACCTCTTTTTGTTTGGGAGCAGAGGCCAATGGTTTGTGCTGTGCAAACTGGGCTGCAGGCGAATGGGAGCACCTCAGAAGTGGCAATACAACGGACGTTTTCTCGACAAAGGAAAGAGGAGAGCAGGAAAGTGGACGGCTCTGTTGCATAGCTTGCTGTGCACTGAAGGATCCAGCAGCATCTTTCAGTCCTACCTCTTTTTGTTTGGGAGCAGAGGCCAATGGTTTGTGCTGTGCAAACTGGGCTGCAGGCGAATGGGAGCACCTCAGAAGTGGCAATACAACGGACGTTTTCTCGACAAAGGAAAGAGAGAGAGGAAAGTGGACGGCTCTGTTGCATAGCTTGCTGTGCACTGAAGAGATCCAGCAGCATCTTTCAGTCCTACCTCTCTTTGTTGGGAGCAGAGGCCAATGGTTTGTGCTGTGCCAACTGCGGCTGCAGGCGGAATGGAGCACCTCAGAAGTGGCAATACAACCTCGGACCCCGTTTTCTCGACAAAGGAAAGAGAGACAGAAAGTGGACGGCTCTGTTGCATAGCTTGCTGTGCACTGAAGAGATCCTAGCAGCATCTTTCAGTCCTACCTCTTTTTGTTTGGGGAGCAGAGGCCAATGGTTTGTGCTGTGCAAACTGGGCTGCAGGCGAATGGGAGCACCTCAGAAGTGGCAATTACAACGGACGTTTCTCGACAAAGGAAAGAGAGAGAGGAAAGTGGACGGCTCTGTTGCATAGCTTGCTGTGCACTGAAGAGATCCAGCAGCATCTTTCAGTCCTACCTCTA
>JBCFXG010000474.1:0-65953 GCA_039720435.1 Amazona ochrocephala
TCAAAACCTCCCCCAAAAGAGGCCAAAACCCCTACCCCACAAAGACACAAACTTCCCCAAAAAAACCTAAAACTTACCCAAAAGGGTCAAAACTTCTTCCAAAAAGGTCAAATTTCTCCCCAAAAAGACATAAACCTCTCCCCAAAAGGTCCAAAACTTCTCTCTAAAAAGACCAAAACTTCACCCTAAAAGGGACAAAACTTCTCCCCAGATGGGCCAAAACTTATCCCAAAAAATGCCAAAACTTCGCTCCAGAAAGGGCCAAAACCTCCCCCCAAAAAGGACAAAATCTCACACCAAAAAGGCCAAAAGTTCCCACCAAAATGGCCAAAACCTCTCCCCAAAAGGGCCAAAATGTCTCCCCAAAATGGCAAAAACTTCTCCCCAAAAGAGCCAAAACCTCCCCCCATAAAGGCCAAAATTTCTACCCAAAAAGGCCAAAACCTCTCCCCACAAAGGCCAGTATCTCACCCCATAAAAGCCAAAACTTATCCACAAAAGGGGCAAAACTTCTCTTCAAAAGGGATAAAACCTCACCCCAAAAAGGCAAAAACCTCACCCAAAATAGTCCAGAAGGACTCCCCAAAAAGGAACAGAACTTCCCCCAAAAGGCCAAAACCTCTCCCCAAAAAGGCCAAAACCTCTCCCCAAAAGGGCCAAAACCTCTCCCCAAAAGGGCCAAAACCTCTCCCCAAAAGGGCCAAAACCTCTCCCCAAAAGGGCCAAAACCTCTCCCCAAAAGGGCCAAAGCCTCTGCTCAAAAAAGCCAAAAACCTCTCCCAAAAGGGCCAAAACTTATCCCCCAAAAGGGCCAAAACCTCTCCCCAAAAGGGCCAAAACCTCTCCCCAAAAGGGCCAAAACCTCTCCCCAAAAGGGCCAAAACCTCTCCACAAAAAGGCCAAAACCTCTCCCCAAAAAAGCCAAAAACCTCTCCCAAAAAAGCCAAAACTTCTCCCCAAAAAGGCAAAAAACTCTCCCCAAATGTCCAAAGCTTCTTTCCAAAAAGGCCAATAACTCTCCTGAAAAAGGCAAAAACCTCTCCCCAAAAAGGCAAAAAACTCCCCCCAAAAAGGCAAAAACCTCCCCCTAAAAAGGCCAAAACCTCACCCAAAAAAGTCCAGAACCTCTCCCCAAAAAGGCATAAATCTCTCCCCAAAAAGGCCAAAACTTCTCCCCAAAAAGGCCAAAACATCTCCCCCAAAAGGCCAAAACATCTCCCCAAGAGACCAAAACTTCTCCCCAAAAAGGCCAAAACCACCCCCCAAAAAGGCCAAAACTTCTCCTCAAAAGGCCAAAACCTCTCCCCCAAAAAGGCAAATATTTGTCCCCCAAAGGGCCAAAATGTCTCCGAGAAAAGGCCAAAATATTTCTGCAAAAAGGCCAAAATGTGTCCGCAATGAGGCCAAAACCTCTCCTCAAAAATGCCAAAATCTCTCTCCAAAAAGGCTAAAACCTCCCCCGGAAAAGGCCAAAACCTCCCCCGAAAAAAGCCAAAACCTCCCCCGAAAAAGGCCAAAACCTCCCCCGAAAAAGGCCAAAACCTCCCCCCAAAAGGGCCAAAACCTCCCCCCAAAAGGGCCAAAACCTCCCCACAAAAGGGCCAAAACCTCCCCCCAAAAGGGCCAAAACCTCCCCCCAAAAGGGCCAAAACCTCCCCCCAAAAGGGCCAAAACCTCTCCCCAAAAGGGCCCAAACCTCCCACCAAATGGGCCAAAACCTCTCCCCAAAAAGGCCAAAACCTCTCCCCAAAAAGGCCAAAACCTCTCCCCAAAAAGGCCAAATCTTCCCCCCCCAAAAAAAAAAACCTCACCCAAAAAAGGCAAAAACCTCACCCCAAAAAATTTCAAAAACTTATCCCCAAAAAATTTCAAAATCCTTTCCCCAAAAAAATTCCAAACTTTCCCCAAAGATATTCCAAAACCTTTCCCAAAAAATATTCCAAAAACTTTCCCCAAAATAAATTCCAAATGCTTTCCACAGAGAAATTACAAAGCCTCCCCCAAAAAGGCCAAAACCTCCCCAAAAATTCCATAATCTCTCCCCAAAAAAGCCAAAACATACCCACAAAGGTGCCAAATGTTCTCCCCAAAAGGGCCAAAACTTCTCCCCAAAATTGAAAAACTCTCCTCAAAAAGGCCAAAACCTCTCCTCATAAGGCAAAAAACACCCACAAAAAGGCCAAAACCTCCCACCAAAAAGGCCAAATCCTCTCCCAAAAAGGGCCAAAGCTTCTCCCCAAAAAAGCCAAAACATGTCCTCAAAAAGGCCAAAACAACTCCCCAAAAAGGCCAAAACTTCTCCCCAAAAAGGCCAAAACTTCTCCCCAAAAAGGCCAAAACTTCTCCCCAAAAAGGCCAAAACTTCTCCCCAAAAAGGCATAAACCTTTTCCCAAAAAGGCATAATCCTCTCCCCAAAAAGTCATAAACCTCTCCCCAGAAAGTCCAAAACCTTCCCCCGAGAGGGCCAAAACCTACATCGAGAGGGCCAAAACCTCCTCCCAAATAGGCCAAAACTTCCCCCCAAATAGGCTAAAACCTCTCCCCAAAAAGTCCAATACATCCCCCCAAAAAGTCCAAAACCTCTCCCCAAAAGGTCCACAACTGCTCCCCAAAACGGCCAAAACCTCTCTCCAAATGTGCCAAAACTTCTCCCCAAAAGGCCCAAAACTTCTCCCCAAAAAGGCCAAAATATCTCCTCAAAAAGACCAAAACCTCTCCCCAAAAAGGAAAAAAACTCTAACTAAAAGGGCCAAAAACTCTCCCCAAAAGGGCCAAAACCTCTCCCAAAAAAGGCCAAAATCTCTCCCCAAAAAGCCCAAATCTTCCCACCAAAAAGGCCAAAACCTCCCCCCAAAAAGGCCAAAACCTCTCCCCAAAAGGGCCGAAACCTCTCCCCAAAAGGGCCGAAACCTCTCCCCAAAAGGGCCGAAACTTCTCCCCGAAAAGTCCAAAACTTCCCCCGAAAAAGGCCAAAACCTCCCCCGAAAAAGGCCAAAACCTCCCCCGAAAAAGCCCAAAACCTCCCCCGAAAAAGCCCAAAACCTCCCCCGAAAAAGCCCAAAACCTCCCCCGAAAAAGCCCAATACCTCCCCCAAAAAAGCCCAAAACCTCCCCCGAAAAAGCCCAAAACTTCCCCAAAAAGAGGCCAAAACCTCCCCCAAAAGAGGCCAAAACCTCCCCCAAAAGAGGCCAAAACCCCTACCCCACAAAGACACAAACTTCCCGAAAAAAACCTAAAACTTACCCAAAAGGGTCAAAACTTCTTCCAAAAAGGTCCAAAATTTCTCCCCAAAAAGACATAAACCTCTCCCCAAAAGGTCCAAAACTTCTCTCTAAAAAGACCAAAACTTCACCCTAAAAGGGACAAAACTTCTCCCCAGATGGGCCAAAACTTATCCCAAAAAATGCCAAAACTTCGCTCCAGAAAGGGCCAAAACCTCCCCCCAAAAAGGCCAAAATCTCACACCAAAAAGGCCAAAAGTTCCCACCAAAATGGCCAAAACCTCTCCCCAAAAGGGCCAAAATGTCTCCCCAAAATGGCAAAAACTTCTCCCCAAAAGAGCCAAAACCTCCCCCCATAAAGGCCAAAATTTCTACCAAAAAGGCCAAAACCTCTCCCCACAAAGGCCAGTATCTCACCCCATAAAAGCCAAAACTTATCCACAAAAGGGGCAAAACTTCTCTTCAAAAGGGATAAAACCTCACCCCAAAAAGGCAAAAACCTCACCCAAAATAGTCCAGAAGGACTCCCCAAAAAGGAACAGAACTTCCCCCAAAAGGCCAAAACCTCTCCCCAAAAGGCCAAAACCTCTCCCCAAAAGGGCCAAAACCTCTCCCCAAAAGGGCCAAAACCTCTCCCCAAAAGGGCCAAAACCTCTCCCCAAAAGGGCCAAAACCTCTCCCCAAAAGGGCCAAAGCCTCTGCTCAAAAAAGCCAAAAACCTCTCCCAAAAGGGCCAAAACTTATCCCCCAAAAGGGCCAAAACCTCTCCCCAAAAGGGCCAAAACCTCTCCCCAAAAGGGCCAAAACCTCTCCCCAAAAGGGCCAAAACCTCTCCACAAAAAGGCCAAAACCTCTCCCCAAAAAAGCCAAAAACCTCTCCCAAAAAAGCCAAAACTTCTCCCCAAAAAGGCAAAAAACTCTCCCCAAATGTCCAAAGCTTCTTTCCAAAAAGGCCAATAACTCTCCTGAAAAAGGCAAAAACCTCTCCCCAAAAAGGCAAAAAACTCCCCCCAAAAAGGCAAAAACCTCCCCCTAAAAAGGCCAAAACCTCACCCAAAAAAGTCCAGAACCTCTCCCCAAAAAGGCATAAATCTCTCCCCAAAAAGGCCAAAACTTCTCCCCAAAAAGGCCAAAACATCTCCCCCAAAAGGCCAAAACATCTCCCCAAGAGACCAAAACTTCTCCCCAAAAAGGCCAAAACCACCCCCCAAAAAGGCCAAAACTTCTCCTCAAAAGGCCAAAACCTCTCCCCCAAAAAGGCAAATATTTCTCCCCAAAGGGCCAAAATGTCTCCGAGAAAAGGCCAAAATATTTCTGCAAAAAGGCCAAAATGTGTCCGCAATGAGGCCAAAACCTCTCCTCAAAAATGCCAAAATCTCTCTCCAAAAAGGCTAAAACCTCCCCCGAAAAAGGCCAAAACCTCCCCCCAAAAGGGCCAAAACCTCCCCCCAAAAGGGCCAAAACCTCCCCCAAAAGGGCCAAAACCTCCCCCCAAAAGGGCCAAAACCTCCCCCCAAAAGGGCCAAAACCTCCCCCCAAAAGGGCCAAAACCTCCCCCCAAAAGGGCCAAAACCTCCCCCCAAAAGGGCCAAAACCTCCCCCCAAAAGGGCCAAAACCTCCCCCCAAAAGGGCCAAAACCTCCCCCCAAAAGGGCCAAAACCTCCCCCCAAAAGGGCCAAAACCTCCCCCCAAAAGGGCCAAAACCTCCCCCCAAAAGGGCCAAAACCTCCCCCCAAAAGGGCCAAAACCCCCCCACAAAAAGGGCCAAAACCTCTCCCCAAAAGGGCCCAAACCTCCCACCAAATGGGCCAAAACCTCTCCCCAAAAAGGCCAAAACCTCTCCCCAAAAAGGCCAAAACCTCTCCCCAAAAAGGCCAAATCTTCCCCCCCCAAAAAAAAACCTCACCCAAAAAAGGCAAAAACCTCACCCCAAAAAATTTCAAAAACTTATCCCCAAAAAATTTCAAAATCCTTTCCCCAAAAAAATTCCAAACTTTCCCCAAAGATATTCCAAAACCTTTCCCAAAAAATATTCCAAAAACTTTCCCCAAAATAAATTCCAAATGCTTTCCACAGAGAAATTACAAAGCCTCCCCCAAAAAGGCCAAAACCTCCCCAAAAATTCCATAATCTCTCCCCAAAAAAGCCAAAACATACCCACAAAGGTGCCAAATGTTCTCCCCAAAAGGGCCAAAACTTCTCCCCAAAATTGAAAAACTCTCCTCAAAAAGGCCAAAACCTCTCCTCATAAGGCAAAAAACACCCCACAAAAAGGCCAAAACCTCCCACCAAAAAGGCCAAATCCTCTCCCAAAAAGGGCCAAAGCTTCTCCCCAAAAAAGCCAAAACATGTCCTCAAAAAGGCCAAAACAACTCCCCAAAAAGGCCAAAACTTCTCCCCAAAAAGGCCAAAACTTCTCCCCAAAAAGGCCAAAACTTCTCCCCAAAAAGGCCAAAACTTCTCCCCAAAAAGGCATAAACCTTTTCCCAAAAAGGCATAATCCTCTCCCCAAAAAGTCATAAACCTCTCCCCAGAAAGTCCAAAACCTTCCCCCGAGAGGGCCAAAACCTACATCGAGAGGGCCAAAACCTCCTCCCAAATAGGCCAAAACTTCCCCCCAAATAGGCTAAAACCTCTCCCCAAAAAGTCCAATACATCCCCCCAAAAAGTCCAAAACCTCTCCCCAAAAGGTCCACAACTGCTCCCCAAAACGGCCAAAACCTCTCTCCAAATGTGCCAAAACTTCTCCCCAAAAGGCCCAAAACTTCTCCCCAAAAAGGCCAAAATATCTCCTCAAAAAGACCAAAACCTCTCCCCAAAAAGGAAAAAAACTCTAACTAAAAGGGCCAAAAACTCTCCCCAAAAGGGCCAAAACCTCTCCCAAAAAAGGCCAAAATCTCTCCCCAAAAAGCCCAAATCTTCCCACCAAAAAGGCCAAAACCTCCCCCCAAAAAGGCCGAAACCTCTCCCCAAAAGGGCCGAAACCTCTCCCCAAAAGGGCCGAAACCTCTCCCCAAAAGGGCCGAAACTTCTCCCCCGAAAAGTCCAAAACTTCCCCCGAAAAAGGCCAAAACCTCCCCCGAAAAAGGCCAAAACCTCCCCCGAAAAAGGCCAAAACCTCCCCCGAAAAAGCCCAAAACCTCCCCCGAAAAAGCCCAAAACCTCCCCCGAAAAAGCCCAAAACCTCCCCCAAAAAAGCCCAAAACCTCCCCCAAAAAAGCCCAAAACTTCCCCAAAAAGAGGCCAAAACCTCCCCCAAAAGAGGCCAAAACCTCCCCCAAAAGAGGCCAAAACCCCTACCCCACAAAGACACAAACTTCCCCAAAAAAACCTAAAACTTACCCAAAAGGGTCAAAACTTCTTCCAAAAAGGTCCAAAATTTCTCCCCAAAAAGACATAAACCTCTCCCCAAAAGGTCCAAAACTTCTCTCTAAAAAGACCAAAACTTCACCCTAAAAGGGACAAAACTTCTCCCCAGATGGGCCAAAACTTATCCCAAAAAATGCCAAAACTTCGCTCCAGAAAGGGCCAAAACCTCCCCCCAAAAAGGCCAAAATCTCACACCAAAAAGGCCAAAAGTTCCCACCAAAATGGCCAAAACCTCTCCCCAAAAGGGCCAAAATGTCTCCCCAAAATGGCAAAAACTTCTCCCCAAAAGAGCCAAAACCTCCCCCCATAAAGGCCAAAATTTCTACCCAAAAAGGCCAAAACCTCTCCCCACAAAGGCCAGTATCTCACCCCATAAAAGCCAAAACTTATCCACAAAAGGGGCAAAACTTCTCTTCAAAAGGGATAAAACCTCACCCCAAAAAGGCAAAAACCTCACCCAAAATAGTCCAGAAGGACTCCCCAAAAAGGAACAGAACTTCCCCCAAAAGGCCAAAACCTCTCCCCAAAAAGGCCAAAACCTCTCCCCAAAAGGGCCAAAACCTCTCCCCAAAAGGGCCAAAACCTCTCCCCAAAAGGGCCAAAACCTCTCCCCAAAAGGGCCAAAACCTCTCCCCAAAAGGGCCAAAGCCTCTGCTCAAAAAAGCCAAAAACCTCTCCCAAAAGGGCCAAAACTTATCCCCCAAAAGGGCCAAAACTTATCCCCCAAAAGGGCCAAAACCTCTCCCCAAAAGGGCCAAAACCTCTCCCCAAAAGGGCCAAAACCTCTCCCCAAAAGGGCCAAAACCTCTCCACAAAAAGGCCAAAACCTCTCCCCAAAAAAGCCAAAAACCTCTCCCAAAAAAGCCAAAACTTCTCCCCAAAAAGGCAAAAAACTCTCCCCAAATGTCCAAAGCTTCTTTCCAAAAAGGCCAATAACTCTCCTGAAAAAGGCAAAAAACCTCTCCCCAAAAAGGCAAAAAACTCCCCCCAAAAAGGCAAAAACCTCCCCCTAAAAAGGCCAAAACCTCACCCAAAAAAGTCCAGAACCTCTCCCCAAAAAGGCATAAATCTCTCCCCAAAAAGGCCAAAACTTCTCCCCAAAAAGGCCAAAACATCTCCCCCAAAAGGCCAAAACATCTCCCCAAGAGACCAAAACTTCTCCCCAAAAAGGCCAAAACCACCCCCCAAAAAGGCCAAAACTTCTCCTCAAAAGGCCAAAACCTCTCCCCCAAAAAGGCAAATATTTCTCCCCAAAGGGCCAAAATGTCTCCGAGAAAAGGCCAAAATATTTCTGCAAAAAGGCCAAAATGTGTCCGCAATGAGGCCAAAACCTCTCCTCAAAAATGCCAAAATCTCTCTCCAAAAAGGCTAAAACCTCCCCCGAAAAAGGCCAAAACCTCCCCCCAAAAGGGCCAAAACCTCCCCCCAAAAGGGCCAAAACCTCCCCCAAAAGGGCCAAAACCTCCCCCCAAAAGGGCCAAAACCTCCCCCCAAAAGGGCCAAAACCTCCCCCCAAAAGGGCCAAAACCTCCCCCCAAAAGGGCCAAAACCTCCCCCCAAAAGGGCCAAAACCTCCCCCCAAAAGGGCCAAAACCTCCCCCCAAAAGGGCCAAAACCTCCCCCCAAAAGGGCCAAAACCTCCCCCCAAAAGGGCCAAAACCTCCCCCCAAAAGGGCCAAAACCTCCCCCCAAAAGGGCCAAAACCTCCCCCCAAAAGGGCCAAAACCTCCCCCCCAAAAGGGCCAAAACCCCCCCACAAAAAGGGCCAAAACCTCTCCCCAAAAGGGCCAAAACCTCCCCCCAAAGGGGCCAAAAGCTCCCCCCTGAAGAGGCCAAAACCTCTCCCCAAAAGGGCCAAATCCTCCCCCAAAAGAGGCCAAAACCTCTCCACCAAAGAGGCCAAAACATTTCCCCGAAAAGGCCAAAACCTCTCCCCAAAAGGGCCAAAACTTTCCCCAACAAAGGCCAAAACTTCCCCAAAAAAGGCCAAAACCTCTCCTCAAAAAGGACAAAACTTCCTGCTCCCCAAATATTTGAAAGCCTCCATAAAAAAACACCACCAGCAGCATTCAAAGGCAAGTACCTTTAATGTGTCCTTACAGGAACTTTGGAACTGACTAACTACGTACATTTCACTTCCAGACACTTACACACAGAAATAACATTGGTTGCAATTACCAAATCAACTTGAAAAACCCAACACCACTTCCCTACTTACACACAAGGCCCTACAGGTAGCATGCTTTCTCATGGAACCAACATCGTCCTACGGCCTGCTTCAAATGGCACCGCAGCCTTCCCTTTGACACAGACCGCTTGCATGCGCCTAGCTGAAATCTTCTGCGTGCTCTCTATGGCCACTCAGAAACAGACAGAACTCCTCTCCTCTCTCCAGGCTCTCAACACACTGACCTGCAGACACAAACACACTTCTATTCATATCATTACAATACAACCTCCAAACATCCTCACTTCATTTTACTTTTGCCTGCGTCTGCAAAGCTACCCACTTCCGCCCAACAGACAAAACTCACAGCACCTAAAGGGACTTAACAAGGATCTAAGCCCATAAATGACATAGCACCTCAGCAGCTCTCACACCAACCCTCAGACTGCCTTTACTAATACATGACAACACCCCCAGCCTGACTTTGCAACTCCTCGGGAGCTATATTCCGAGAAGCCTCAAAATGAGGGGGCCGGAAAACCCTGCAGCAGCAGTAATTGCCGATCAAACCCATCTCCAATCCCAGAACTACTCCAATCCCACAAAAACTGCTCCAATCATAGACAAAATTCCCGAAACACAGAACAAGTTCCACAAAGAACAAATTCTCCAATCACAAAAAAACTTCTAAAATCAGAGAACAAATTCCCCAATCCTGGAACAACTTCCCCAATAAGACACAAAGTTCTCAAAACACAGAAAAAGTTCCCCAATCTAAGACCAAATTTTCCAATCCCACAACAACTGCCCCAAGCAAACTTCAAATTCTCCAATCAGAGACCAAGTTCTCCAGTCACAAAACTTGTTTGCCAATCAAAGACCAAATTCACCAGTCACAGATCCAGGTCCCCAACCATAGAACAAGTTTTCTAAGCACAGAACAAAGTCCCCAGTCACAGAACCAGTTCCCCAATCATCGAATAAATACTCCAAGCACAGAACACCTTCTCCACTCACAGACCAAATGCTTCCATTGCAGAACCATTTCTCCAATCCCAGACCGAATTCTCCAATGAAAGACCAAATTCTTCAAACACGGACCAAGTTCTCCAAGCACAGACCAAATGTTCTAATAAAAATCAAAACCAAAACAAACAAACAAAAAACCAACAACACAAAATACAAAAAACCCATCTCAAATAACCCACAAAGCTCTAAGGCCACAAAACCTGAGCTAGCACCAGAGAACTTACCCTGAGGAGAGCTGAATCCCAAAGGGGCTCCCTCAGCAGAGGCTGTGCCTCATATACCACAGACCCCACCCACAACCCCTCCCTCAAGGGGTTGGGGCAGGGCAGGGGTACATCACCAGCTGGGATAAAAGCACCCTGAGAAGCCACAGCTGGAGTTTTGTCTTACTCAGATCTGGCTCTCTGGCTCCTCCCTGCCTGCTCCCTATCTGCCCCAAAGCTGCTCCCTGCCTGCTCAGAAAGTCTCTTGCCTCTTCCATATCTGCTCCCTGTTTGCTCCGTCACTCCTCCGTGACTTCAATTTTCTGCTTGTCTTTCTCTGGGTCAGATGGCTGAGACTCAGAGATTCAGACCTTGAAGCTGAGACTCAGGGGCCCAGACTCTAGGGCTCACACTAGGGCTGACAATCTGGCACTCACACTCTGTGGCTAAGACTCCAGCTGAGGCTGTCTGAAACTCTGTGGCTGAGACAGTGACTGAGACTCTGGGCCTGAGGCTTTGGAGCTGATACTCTCAGACTCTGGGGCTAAGAATGTTGCAGAGTGTCTACGGCTCAGACTATGGAATTCAGACTTCGGGGATGAGACTCTGGGACTTCTCCCCAAAAAGGCCAACATTATTTCTCCTCATAAAGACAACACCACTGCTCGCCAAAAAGGCCAAAACTGCTCCCCAAAAAAGCCAAAACATCACACCAAAAAGGCCAAAACCTCTCCCCAATAAAGCAAAAACATCTCCCCAAAAGGGCCAAAACTTCTCTCCGCAAAGTCCAAAACCTCTCCTCAAAAACTTAAAAACCTCCCCCCAAAAGGGCCAAAACCTCCCCCCAAAAGGGCCAAAACCTCTCCCCAAAAGGGCCAAAACCTCTCCCCAAAAATGCCAAAACTTCCCCCAAAAATGCCAAACCTTCCCCCAAAAATGTAAAAAACCTCGCCCCAAACAGGCCAAAACATCTCCCCAAAAGGGCCAAAAGTTATCCCAAAAAGGGCCAAAAGTTATCCCAAAAAGGGCCAAAAGTTATCCCAAAAAGGGCCAAAAGTTATCCCAAAAAGGGCCAAAACCTCTCCCCAAAAAGGAAAAAACCTCTCCCCAAAAAGGAAAAACCTCTCCCCAAAAAGGAAAAAACCTCTCCCAAAGAAGGCCAAAACTACACCCAAAAAGGGCCAAAAACTCTCCCCAAAAGGGCCAAAATCTCTCCCCCAAAATAGGCCAAAACCTCCCCCCAAAAATACAAAAACCTCTGCCAAAAAAATTCAAAAACTTCTCCCCCAAAAAATTACAAAATTTCTCCCCCCAAAAATTCCAAAACTTCTCCCCAAAAAAATTCAAAATCTTCTCCCCAAAAAATTCAGAAACCTCCCCCCAAAAAATTCAGAAACCTCCCCCCAAAAAATTCAGAAACCTCCCCCAAAAAAGGCAAAAACCTTCCCCCAACAAATTCCAAAACCTCTCCCTGAAAAAAATTACAAAAACTCTCCCCAAAAACATTCCAAAAGTTCCCTCCAAAAATGCAAAAACCTCCCCCCAAAAGGGGCAAAACTTCCCTCCAAAAGGGCCAAAAACTCTTCCCCCAAAAATTCCAAAACTTCTCCCCCAAAAAATTCCAAAACTTCTCCCCCAAAAAATTCCAAAACTTCTCCCCCAAAAAATTCCAAAACTTCTCCCCCAAAAAATTCCAAAACTTCTCCCCAAAAAATTCCAAAACTTCTCCCCCAAAAAATTCCAAAACTTCTCTCCAAAAAAAACTCAAAAAATTCTCCCCCAAAAAATTCAAAATCTTCTCCCCAAAAAAAATCCAAAACTTCCCCCCCAAAACATTACAAAACCTCCCCACAAAGGAAGCCAAAACTTCTCCCCCAAAAGCCAAAACCTCTCCCCAAAAAAGCCAAAACTTTCCCCCAAAAAGGCCAAAACTTCTCCTCAAAACGGCCAAAATATCCCCCCAAAAAGGCAAAAACCTCACCCCAAAAGGGCCAAAACCTCTCCCAAAAACATTCCAAAACCTCTCCCCAAAAAAATTCCAACACTTCTCCCCAAAAAAAATTCATAAATTTCTCCCCAAATTAATTCTAAAACCACTCCCCCAAAAAATTAAAATCCTAGCACCAAAAAAATTCCAAAATATCTCCCCCAAAAAATTCCAAAACCTGTCCCCAAAAAAATTCCTCAACTTCTCCCAAAAAAATTCCAAAACCTCTCTCCAAAAAACCAAATACCTCTCCCCAAAAAGGCCAGAAACACTCCCCCAAAAAAATCCAAAACTTCCCCCCCAAAACATTACAAAACCTCCCCCAAAAAAGGCAAAAACCTCACCCAAAATAGTCCAGTACCTCTCCCCAAAAGGGCCAGAAACACTCCCCAAAAGGGACAAAACTTCCCCCAAAAAGGCCAAAACTTCCCCCCAAAAGGGCCAAAACCTCTCCCCAAAAGGGCCAAAACCTCTCCCCAAAAGGGCCAAAACCTCTCCCCAAAAGGGCCAAAACCTCTCCCCAAAAGGGCCAAAACCTCTCCCCAAAAGGGCCAAAACCTCTCCCCAAAAGGGCCAAAGCCTCTGCTCAAAAAAGCCAAAAACCTCTCCCAAAAAAGCCAAAACTTCTCCCCAAAAAGGCAAAAAACTCTCCCCAAATGTCCAAAGCTTCTTTCCAAAAAGGCCAATAACTCTCCTGAAAAAGGCAAAAACCTCTCCCCAAAAAGGCAAAAAACTCCCCCCAAAAAGGCAAAAACCTCCCCCTAAAAAGGCCAAAACCTCACCCAAAAAAGTCCAGAACCTCTCCCCAAAAAGGCATAAATCTCTCCCCAAAAAGGCCAAAACTTCTCCCCAAAAAGGCCAAAACATCTCCCCCAAAAGGCCAAAACATCTCCCCAAGAGACCAAAACTTCTCCCCAAAAAGGCCAAAACCACCCCCCAAAAAGGCCAAAACTTCTCCTCAAAAGGCCAAAACCTCTCCCCCAAAAAGGCAAATATTTCTCCCCAAAGGGCCAAAATGTCTCCGAGAAAAGGCCAAAATATTTCTGCAAAAAGGCCAAAATGTGTCCGCAATGAGGCCAAAACCTCTCCTCAAAAATGCCAAAATCTCTCTCCAAAAAGGCTAAAACCTCCCCCGGAAAAGGCCAAAACCTCCCCCGAAAAAAGCCAAAACCTCCCCCGAAAAAGGCCAAAACCTCCCCCGAAAAAGGCCAAAACCTCCCCCCAAAAGGGCCAAAACCTCCCCCCAAAAGGGCCAAAACCTCCCCACAAAAGGGCCAAAACCTCCCCCCAAAAGGGCCAAAACCTCCCCCCAAAAGGGCCAAAACCTCCCCCCAAAAGGGCCAAAACCTCTCCCCAAAAGGGCCCAAACCTCCCACCAAATGGGCCAAAACCTCTCCCCAAAAAGGCCAAAACCTCTCCCCAAAAAGGCCAAAACCTCTCCCCAAAAAGGCCAAATCTTCCCCCCCCAAAAAAAAAACCTCACCCAAAAAAGGCAAAAACCTCACCCCAAAAAATTTCAAAAACTTATCCCCAAAAAATTTCAAAATCCTTTCCCCAAAAAAATTCCAAACTTTCCCCAAAGATATTCCAAAACCTTTCCCAAAAAATATTCCAAAAACTTTCCCCAAAATAAATTCCAAATGCTTTCCACAGAGAAATTACAAAGCCTCCCCCAAAAAGGCCAAAACCTCCCCAAAAATTCCATAATCTCTCCCCAAAAAAGCCAAAACATACCCACAAAGGTGCCAAATGTTCTCCCCAAAAGGGCCAAAACTTCTCCCCAAAATTGAAAAACTCTCCTCAAAAAGGCCAAAACCTCTCCTCATAAGGCAAAAAACACCCCACAAAAAGGCCAAAACCTCCCACCAAAAAGGCCAAATCCTCTCCCAAAAAGGGCCAAAGCTTCTCCCCAAAAAAGCCAAAACATGTCCTCAAAAAGGCCAAAACAACTCCCCAAAAAGGCCAAAACTTCTCCCCAAAAAGGCCAAAACTTCTCCCCAAAAAGGCCAAAACTTCTCCCCAAAAAGGCCAAAACTTCTCCCCAAAAAGGCATAAACCTTTTCCCAAAAAGGCATAATCCTCTCCCCAAAAAGTCATAAACCTCTCCCCAGAAAGTCCAAAACCTTCCCCCGAGAGGGCCAAAACCTACATCGAGAGGGCCAAAACCTCCTCCCAAATAGGCCAAAACTTCCCCCCAAATAGGCTAAAACCTCTCCCCAAAAAGTCCAATACATCCCCCCAAAAAGTCCAAAACCTCTCCCAAAAGGTCCACAACTGCTCCCCAAAACGGCCAAAACCTCTCTCCAAATGTGCCAAAACTTCTCCCCAAAAGGCCCAAAACTTCTCCCCAAAAAGGCCAAAATATCTCCTCAAAAAGACCAAAACCTCTCCCCAAAAAGGAAAAAAACTCTAACTAAAAGGGCCAAAAACTCTCCCCAAAAGGGCCAAAACCTCTCCCAAAAAAGGCCAAAATCTCTCCCCAAAAAGCCCAAATCTTCCCACCAAAAAGGCCAAAACCTCCCCCCAAAAAGGCCGAAACCTCTCCCCAAAAGGGCCGAAACCTCTCCCCAAAAGGGCCGAAACCTCTCCCCAAAAGGGCCGAAACTTCTCCCCGAAAAGTCCAAAACTTCCCCCGAAAAAGGCCAAAACCTCCCCCGAAAAAGGCCAAAACCTCCCCCGAAAAAGGCCAAAACCTCCCCCGAAAAAGCCCAAAACCTCCCCCGAAAAAGCCCAAAACCTCCCCCGAAAAAGCCCAAAACCTCCCCCAAAAAAGCCCAAAACCTCCCCCAAAAAAGCCCAAAACTTCCCCAAAAAGAGGCCAAAACCTCCCCCAAAAGAGGCCAAAACCTCCCCCAAAAGAGGCCAAAACCCCTACCCCACAAAGACACAAACTTCCCCAAAAAAACCTAAAACTTACCCAAAAGGGTCAAAACTTCTTCCAAAAAGGTCCAAAATTTCTCCCCAAAAAGACATAAACCTCTCCCCAAAAGGTCCAAAACTTCTCTCTAAAAAGACCAAAACTTCACCCTAAAAGGGACAAAACTTCTCCCCAAATGGGCCAAAACTTATCCCAAAAAATGCCAAAACTTCGCTCCAGAAAGGGCCAAAACCTCCCCCCAAAAAGGCCAAAATCTCACACCAAAAAGGCCAAAAGTTCCCACCAAAATGGCCAAAACCTCTCCCCAAAAGGGCCAAAATGTCTCCCCAAAATGGCAAAAACTTCTCCCCAAAAGAGCCAAAACCTCCCCCCATAAAGGCCAAAATTTCTACCCAAAAAGGCCAAAACCTCTCCCCACAAAGGCCAGTATCTCACCCCATAAAAGCCAAAACTTATCCACAAAAGGGGCAAAACTTCTCTTCAAAAGGGATAAAACCTCACCCCAAAAAGGCAAAAACCTCACCCAAAATAGTCCAGAAGGACTCCCCAAAAAGGAACAGAACTTCCCCCAAAAGGCCAAAACCTCTCCCCAAAAAGGCCAAAACCTCTCCCCAAAAAGGCCAAAACCTCTCCCCAAAAAGGCCAAAATTTATCCACAAAAGGGCCAAAACCTCTCCCCAAATGGGCCAAAACCTCTCCCCAAAAGGGCCAAAACCTCTCCCCAAAAGGGCCAAAACCTCTCCCCAAAAGGGCCAAAACCTCTCCCCAAAAGGGCCAAAACCTCTCCCCAAAAGGGCCAAAACCTCTCCCCAAAAGGGCCAAAACCTCTCCCCAAAAGGGCCAAAACCTCTCCCCAAAAAAGCCAAAAACCTCTCCCAAAAAAGCCAAAACTTCTCCCCAAAAAGGCAAAAAACTCTCCCCAAATGTCCAAAGCTTCTTTCCAAAAAGGCCAATAACTCTCCTGAAAAAGGCAAAAACCTCTCCCCAAAAAGGCAAAAAACTCCCCCCAAAAAGGCAAAAAACTCCCCCTAAAAAGGCCAAAACCTCACCCAAAAAAGTCCAGAACCTCTCCCCAAAAAGGCATAAATCTCTCCCCAAAAAGGCCAAAACTTCTCCCCAAAAAGGCCAAAACATCTCCCCCAAAAGGCCAAAACATCTCCCCAAGAGACCAAAACTTCTCCCCAAAAAGGCCAAAACCACCCCCCAAAAAGGCCAAAACTTCTCCTCAAAAGGCCAAAACCTCTCCCCCAAAAAGGCAAATATTTCTCCCCAAAGGGCCAAAATGTCTCCGAGAAAAGGCCAAAATATTTCTGCAAAAAGGCCAAAATGTGTCCGCAATGAGGCCAAAACCTCTCCTCAAAAATGCCAAAATCTCTCTCCAAAAAGGCTAAAACCTCCCCCGAAAAAGGCCAAAACCTCCCCCCAAAAGGGCCAAAACCTCCCCCCAAAAGGGCCAAAACCTCCCCCAAAAGGGCCAAAACCTCCCCCCAAAAGGGCCAAAACCTCCCCCCAAAAGGGCCAAAACCTCCCCCCAAAAGGGCCAAAACCTCCCCCCAAAAGGGCCAAAACCTCCCCCCAAAAGGGCCAAAACCTCCCCCCAAAAGGGCCAAAACCTCCCCCCAAAAGGGCCAAAACCTCCCCCCAAAAGGGCCAAAACCTCCCCCCAAAAGGGCCAAAACCTCCCCCCAAAAGGGCCAAAACCTCCCCCCAAAAGGGCCAAAACCTCCCCCCAAAAGGGCCAAAACCCCCCCACAAAAAGGGCCAAAACCTCTCCCCAAAAGGGCCAAAACCTCCCCCCAAAGGGGCCAAAAGCTCCCCCCTGAAGAGGCCAAAACCTCTCCCCAAAAGGGCCAAATCCTCCCCCAAAAGAGGCCAAAACCTCTCCACCAAAGAGGCCAAAACATTTCCCCGAAAAGGCCAAAACCTCTCCCCAAAAGGGCCAAAACTTTCCCCCAACAAAGGCCAAAACTTCCCCAAAAAAGGCCAAAACCTCTCCTCAAAAAGGACAAAACTTCCTGCTCCCCAAATATTTGAAAGCCTCCATAAAAAAACACCACCAGCAGCATTCAAAGGCAAGTACCTTTAATGTGTCCTTACAGGAACTTTGGAACTGACTAACTACGTACATTTCACTTCCAGACACTTACACACAGAAATAACATTGGTTGCAATTACCAAATCAACTTGAAAAACCCAACACCACTTCCCTACTTACACACAAGGCCCTACAGGTAGCATGCTTTCTCATGGAACCAACATCGTCCTACGGCCTGCTTCAAATGGCACCGCAGCCTTCCCTTTGACACAGACCGCTTGCATGCGCCTAGCTGAAATCTTCTGCGTGCTCTCTATGGCCACTCAGAAACAGACAGAACTCCTCTCCGCTCTCCAGGCTCTCAACACACTGACCTGCAGACACAAACACACTTCTATTCATATCATTACAATACAACCTCCAAACATCCTCACTTCATTTTACTTTTGCCTGCGTCTGCAAAGCTACCCACTTCCGCCCAACAGACAAAACTCACAGCACCTAAAGGGACTTAACAAGGATCTAAGCCCATAAATGACATAGCACCTCAGCAGCTCTCACACCAACCCTCAGACTGCCTTTACTAATACATGACAACACCCCCAGCCTGACTTTGCAACTCCTCGGGAGCTATATTCCGAGAAGCCTCAAAATGAGGGGGCCGGAAAACCCTGCAGCAGCAGTAATTGCCGATCAAACCCATCTCCAATCCCAGAACTACTCCAATCCCACAAAAACTGCTCCAATCATAGACAAAATTCCCGAAACACAGAACAAGTTCCACAAAGAACAAATTCTCCAATCACAAAAAAAGTTCTAAAATCAGAGAACAAATTCCCCAATCCTGGAACAACTTCCCCAATAAGACACAAAGTTCTCAAAACACAGAAAAAGTTCCCCAATCTAAGACCAAATTTTCCAATCCCACAACAACTGCCCCAAGCAAACTTCAAATTCTCCAATCAGAGACCAAGTTCTCCAGTCACAAAACTTGTTTGCCAATCAAAGACCAAATTCACCAGTCACAGATCCAGGTCCCCAACCATAGAACAAGTTTTCTAAGCACAGAACAAAGTCCCCAGTCACAGAACCAGTTCCCCAATCATCGAATAAATACTCCAAGCACAGAACACCTTCTCCACTCACAGACCAAATGCTTCCATTGCAGAACCATTTCTCCAATCCCAGACCGAATTCTCCAATGAAAGACCAAATTCTTCAAACACGGACCAAGTTCTCCAAGCACAGACCAAATGTTCTAATCAAAATCAAAACCAAAACAAACAAACAAAAAACCAACAACACAAAATACAAAAAACCCATCTCAAATAACCCACAAAGCTCTAAGGCCACAAAACCTGAGCTAGCACCAGAGAACTTACCCTGAGGAGAGCTGAATCCCAAAGGAGCTCCCTCAGCAGAGGCTGTGCCTCATATACCACAGACCCCACCCACAACCCCTCCCTCAAGGGGTTGGGGCAGGGCAGGGGTACATCACCAGCTGGGATAAAAGCACCCTGAGAAGCCACAGCTGGAGTTTTGTCTTACTCAGATCTGGCTCTCTGGCTCCTCCCTGCCTGCTCCCTATCTGCCCCAAAGCTGCTCCCTGCCTGCTCAGAAAGTCTCTTGCCTCTTCCATATCTGCTCCCTGTTTGCTCCGTCACTCCTCCGTGCCTTCAATTTTCTGCTTGTCTTTCTCTGGGTCAGATGGCTGAGACTCAGAGATTCAGACCTTGAAGCTGAGACTCAGGGGCCCAGACTCTAGGGCTCACACTAGGGCTGACAATCTGGCACTCACACTCTGTGGCTAAGACTCCAGCTGAGGCTGTCTGAAACTCTGTGGCTGAGACAGTGACTGAGACTCTGGGCCTGAGGCTTTGGAGCTGATACTCTCAGACTCTGGGGCTAAGAATGTTGCAGAGTGTCTACGGCTCAGACTATGGAATTCAGACTTCGGGGATGAGACTCTGGGACTTCTCCCCAAAAAGGCCAACATTACTTCTCCTCATAAAGACAACACCACTGCTCGCCAAAAAGGCCAAAACTGCTCCCCAAAAAAGCCAAAACATCACACCAAAAAGGCCAAAACCTCTCCCCAATAAAGCAAAAACATCTCCCCAAAAGGGCCAAAACTTCTCTCCGCAAAGTCCAAAACCTCTCCTCAAAAACTTAAAAACCTCCCCCCAAAAGGGCCAAAACCTCCCCCCAAAAGGGCCAAAACCTCTCCCCAAAAGGGCCAAAACCTCTCCCCAAAAATGCCAAAACTTCCCCCAAAAATGCCAAACCTTCCCCCAAAAATGTAAAAAACCTCGCCCCAAACAGGCCAAAACATCTCCCCAAAAGGGCCAAAAGTTATCCCCAAAAGGGCCAAAAGTTATCCCAAAAAGGGCCAAAAGTTATCCCAAAAAGGGCCAAAAGTTATCCCAAAAAGGGCCAAAACCTCTCCCCAAAAAGGAAAAAACCTCTCCCCAAAAAGGAAAAACCTCTCCCCAAAAAGGAAAAAACCTCTCCCAAAGAAGGCCAAAACTACACCCAAAAAGGGCCAAAAACTCTCCCCAAAAGGGCCAAAATCTCTCCCCCAAAATAGGCCAAAACCTCCCCCCAAAAATACAAAAACCTCTGCCAAAAAAATTCAAAAACTTCTCCCCCAAAAAATTACAAAATTTCTCCCCCCAAAAATTCCAAAACTTCTCCCCAAAAAAATTCAAAATCTTCTCCCCAAAAAATTCAGAAACCTCCCCCCAAAAAATTCAGAAACCTCCCCCCAAAAAATTCAGAAACCTCCCCCAAAAAAGGCAAAAACCTTCCCCCAACAAATTCCAAAACCTCTCCCTGAAAAAAATTACAAAAACTCTCCCCAAAAACATTCCAAAAGTTCCCTCCAAAAATGCAAAAACCTCCCCCCAAAAGGGGCAAAACTTCCCTCCAAAAGGGCCAAAAACTCTTCCCCCAAAAATTCCAAAACTTCTCCCCCAAAAATTCCAAAACTTCTCCCCCAAAAAATTCCAAAACTTCTCCCCCAAAAAATTCCAAAACTTCTCCCCCAAAAAATTCCAAAACTTCTCCCCCAAAAAATTCCAAAACTTCTCCCCCAAAAAATTCCAAAACTTCTCTCCAAAAAAAACTCAAAAAATTCTCCCCCAAAAAATTCAAAATCTTCTCCCCAAAAAAAATCCAAAACTTCCCCCCCAAAACATTACAAAACCTCCCCACAAAGGAAGCCAAAACTTCTCCCCCAAAAGCCAAAACCTCTCCCCAAAAAAGCCAAAACTTTCCCCCAAAAAGGCCAAAACTTCTCCTCAAAACGGCCAAAATATCCCCCCAAAAAGGCAAAAACCTCACCCCAAAAGGGCCAAAACCTCTCCCCAAAAACATTCCAAAACCTCTCCCCAAAAAAATTCCAACACTTCTCCCCAAAAAAATTCATAAATTTCTCCCCAAATTAATTCTAAAACCACTCCCCCAAAAAATTAAAATCCTAGCACCAAAAAAATTCCAAAATATCTCCCCCAAAAAATTCCAAAACCTGTCCCCAAAAAAATTCCTCAACTTCTCCCAAAAAAATTCCAAAACCTCTCTCCAAAAAACCAAATACCTCTCCCCAAAAAGGCCAGAAACACTCCCCCAAAAAAATCCAAAACTTCCCCCCCAAAACATTACAAAACCTCCCCCAAAAAAGGCAAAAACCTCACCCAAAAAAGTCCAGTACCTCTCCCCAAAAGGGCCAGAAACACTCCCCAAAAGGGACAAAACTTCCCCCAAAAAGGCCAAAACTTCCCCCCAAAAGGGCCAAAACCTCTCCCCAAAAGGGCCAAAACTTATCCCCCAAAAGGGCCAAAACTTCCCCCAAAAAAGGCCAAAATCTCCCCTCAAAAATGGCAAAATCTCTCCCCAAAAGGTCAAAACCTCTCCACAAAAAGGCCAAAACCTCTCCCCAAAAAAGCCAAAAACCTCTCCCAAAAAAGCCAAAACTTCTCCCCAAAAAGGCAAAAAACTCTCCCCAAATGTCCAAAGCTTCTTTCCAAAAAGGCCAATAACTCTCCTGAAAAAGGCAAAAACCTCTCCCCAAAAAGGCAAAAAACTCCCCCCAAAAAGGCAAAAACCTCCCCCTAAAAAGGCCAAAACCTCACCCAAAAAAGTCCAGAACCTCTCCCCAAAAAGGCATAAATCTCTCCCCAAAAAGGCCAAAACTTCTCCCCAAAAAGGCCAAAACATCTCCCCCAAAAGGCCAAAACATCTCCCCAAGAGACCAAAACTTCTCCCCAAAAAGGCCAAAACCACCCCCCAAAAAGGCCAAAACTTCTCCTCAAAAGGCCAAAACCTCTCCCCCAAAAAGGCAAATATTTCTCCCCAAAGGGCCAAAATGTCTCCGAGAAAAGGCCAAAATATTTCTGCAAAAAGGCCAAAATGTGTCCGCAATGAGGCCAAAACCTCTCCTCAAAAATGCCAAAATCTCTCTCCAAAAAGGCTAAAACCTCCCCCGAAAAAGGCCAAAACCTCCCCCGAAAAAGGCCAAAACCTCCCCCGAAAAAGGCCAAAACCTCCCCCCAAAAGGGCCAAAACCTCCCCCAAAAGGGCCAAAACCTCCCCCCAAAAGGGCCAAAACCTCCCCCCAAAAGGGCCAAAACCTCCCCCCAAAAGGGCCAAAACCTCCCCCCAAAAGGGCCAAAACCTCCCCCCAAAAGGGCCAAAACCTCCCCCCAAAAGGGCCAAAACCTCCCCCCAAAAGGGCCAAAACCTCCCCCCAAAAGGGCCAAAACCTCCCCCCAAAAGGGCCAAAACCTCCCCCCAAAAGGGCCAAAACCTCCCCCCAAAAGGGCCAAAACCTCCCCCCAAAAGGGCCAAAACCTCCCCCCAAAAGGGCCAAAACCCCCCCACAAAAAGGGCCAAAACCTCTCCCCAAAAGGGCCAAAACCTCCCCCCAAAGGGGCCAAAAGCTCCCCCCTGAAGAGGCCAAAACCTCTCCCCAAAAGGGCCAAATCCTCCCCCAAAAGAGGCCAAAACCTCTCCACCAAAGAGGCCAAAACATTTTCCCGAAAAGGCCAAAACCTCTCCCCAAAAGGGCCAAAACTTTCCCCCAACAAAGGCCAAAACTTCCCCAAAAAAGGCCAAAACCTCTCCTCACAAAGGACAAAACTTCCTGCTCCCCAAATATTTGAAAGCCTCCATAAAAAAACACCACCAGCAGCATTCAAAGGCAAGTACCTTTAATGTGTCCTTACAGGAACTTTGGAACTGACTAACTACGTACATTTCACTTCCAGACACTTACACACAGAAATAACATTGGTTGCAATTACCAAATCAACTTGAAAAACCCAACACCACTTCCCTACTTACACACAAGGCCCTACAGGTAGCATGCTTTCTCATGGAACCAACATCGTCCTACGGCCTGCTTCAAATGGCACCGCAGCCTTCCCTTTGACACAGACCGCTTGCATGCGCCTAGCTGAAATCTTCTGCGTGCTCTCTATGGCCACTCAGAAACAGACAGAACTCCTCTCCGCTCTCCAGGCTCTCAACACACTGACCTGCAGACACAAACACACTTCTATTCATATCATTACAATACAACCTCCAAACATCCTCACTTCATTTTACTTTTGCCTGCGTCTGCAAAGCTACCCACTTCCGCCCAACAGACAAAACTCACAGCACCTAAAGGGACTTAACAAGGATCTAAGCCCATAAATGACATAGCAGCTCAGCAGCTCTCACACCAACCCTCAGACTGCCTTTACTAATACATGACAACACCCCCAGCCTGACTTTGCAACTCCTCGGGAGCTATATTCCGAGAAGCCTCAAAATGAGGGGGCCGGAAAACCCTGCAGCAGCAGTAATTGCCGATCAAACCCATCTCCAATCCCAGAACTACTCCAATCCCACAAAAACTGCTCCAATCATAGACAAAATTCCCGAAACACAGAACAAGTTCCACAAAGAACAAATTCTCCAATCACAAAAAAACTTCTAAAATCAGAGAACAAATTCCCCAATCCTGGAACAACTTCCCCAATAAGACACAAAGTTCTCAAAACACAGAAAAAGTTCCCCAATCTAAGACCAAATTTTCCAATCCCACAACAACTGCCCCAAGCAAACTTCAAATTCTCCAATCAGAGACCAAGTTCTCCAGTCACAAAACTTGTTTGCCAATCAAAGACCAAATTCACCAGTCACAGATCCAGGTCCCCAACCATAGAACAAGTTTTCTAAGCACAGAACAAAGTCCCCAGTCACAGAACCAGTTCCCCAATCATCGAATAAATACTCCAAGCACAGAACACCTTCTCCACTCACAGACCAAATGCTTCCATTGCAGAACCATTTCTCCAATCCCAGACCGAATTCTCCAATGAAAGACCAAATTCTTCAAACACGGACCAAGTTCTCCAAGCACAGACCAAATGTTCTAATCAAAATCAAAACCAAAACAAACAAAAAACCAACAACACAAAATACAAAAACCCATCTCAAATAACCCACAAAGCTCTAAGGCCACAAAACCTGAGCTAGCACCAGAGAACTTACCCTGAGGAGAGCTGAATCCCAAAGGAGCTCCCTCAGCAGAGGCTGTGCCTCATATACCACAGACCCCACCCACAACCCCTCCCTCAAGGGGTTGGGGCAGGGCAGGGGTACATCACCAGCTGGGATAAAAGCACCCTGAGAAGCCACAGCTGGAGTTTTGTCTTACTCAGATCTGGCTCTCTGGCTCCTCCCTGCCTGCTCCCTATCTGCCCCAAAGCTGCTCCCTGCCTGCTCAGAAAGTCTCTTGCCTCTTCCATATCTGCTCCCTGTTTGCTCCGTCACTCCTCCGTGCCTTCAATTTTCTGCTTGTCTTTCTCTGGGTCAGATGGCTGAGACTCAGAGATTCAGACCTTGAAGCTGAGACTCAGGGGCCCAGACTCTAGGGCTCACACTAGGGCTGACAATCTGGCACTCACACTCTGTGGCTAAGACTCCAGCTGAGGCTGTCTGAAACTCTGTGGCTGAGACAGTGACTGAGACTCTGGGCTGAGGCTTTGGAGCTGATACTCTCAGACTCTGGGGCTAAGAATGTTGCCGAGTGTCTACGGCTCAGACTATGGAATTCAGACTTCGGGATGAGACTCTGGGACTTCTCCCCAAAAAGGCCAACATTACTTCTCCTCATAAAGACAACACCACTGCTCGCCAAAAAGGCCAAAACTGCTCCCCAAAAAAAGCCAAAACATCACACCAAAAAGGCCAAAACCTCTCCCCAATAAAGCAAAAACATCTCCCCAAAAGGGCCAAAACTTCTCTCCGCAAAGTCCAAAACCTCTCCTCAAAAACTTAAAACCTCCCCCCAAAAGGGCCAAAACCTCCCCCAAAAGGGCCAAAACCTCTCCCCAAAAGGGCCAAACCTCTCCCCAAAAATGCCAAAACTTCCCCCAAAAATGCCAAACCTTCCCCCAAAAATGTAAAAAACCTCGCCCCAAACAGGCCAAAACATCTCCCCAAAAGGGCCAAAAGTTATCCACAAAAGGGCCAAAAGTTATCCCAAAAAGGGCCAAAAGTTATCCCAAAAAGGGCCAAAACCTCTCCCCAAAAAGGAAAAAACCTCTCCCCAAAAAGGAAAAACCTCTCCCCAAAAAGGAAAAACCTCTCCCCAAAAAGGAAAAAACCTCTCCCAAAGAAGGCCAAAACTACACCCAAAAAGGGCCAAAAACTCTCCCCAAAAGGGCCAAAATCTCTCCCCCAAAATAGGCCAAAACCTCCCCCCAAAAATACAAAAACCTCTGCCAAAAAATTCCAAAACTTCTCCCCCAAAAAATTCCAAAACTTCTCCCCCAAAAAATTCCAAAACTTCTCCCCCAAAAAATTCCAAAACTTCTCCCCCAAAAAAATTCCAAAACTTCTAACCCAAAAAATTCCAAAACTTCTCTCCAAAAAAAATTCAAAAAATTCTCCCCCCAAAAATTCAAAATCTTCTCCCCAAAAAAAATCCAAAACTTCCCCCCCAAAACATTACAAACCTCCCCCCAAAGGAAGCCAAAACTTCTCCCCCAAAAGCCAAAACCTCTCCCAAAAAAGCCAAAACTTTCCCCAAAAAGGCCAAAACTTCTCCTCAAAACGCCAAAATATCCCCCCAAAAAGGCAAAAACCTCACCCCAAAAGGGCCAAAACCTCTCCCCAAAAACATTCCAAAACCTCTCCCCAAAAAAATTCCAACACTTCTCCCAAAAAAATTCATAAATTTCTCCCCAAATTAATTCTAAAACCACTCCCCCAAAAAATTAAAATCCTAGCACCAAAAAAATCCAAAATATCTCCCCCAAAAAATTCCAAAACCTGTCCCCGAAAAAATTCCTCAACTTCTCCCAAAAAAATTCCAAAACCTCTCTCCAAAAAACCAAATACCTCTCCCCAAAAAGGCCAGAAACACTCCCCCAAAAAAATCCAAACTTCCCCCCCAAAACATTACAAAACCTCCCCCAAAAAAGGCAAAAACCTCACCCAAAAAAGTCCAGTACCTCTCCCAAAAGGGACAAAACTTCCCCAAAAAGGCCAAAACTTCCCCCCAAAAGGGCCAAAACCTCTCCCCAAAAGGGCCAAAATCTCTCCCCAAAAGGGCCAAAACTTCCCCAAAAGGGCCAAAACTTCCCCCAAAAAAGGCCAAAATCTCCCCCCAAAAATGGCAAAATCTCTCCCCAAAAGGTCAAAACCTCTCCACAAAAAGGCCAAAACCTCCCCCAAAAGGGCCAAACCCTCTCCCTAAAAGGGCAAAAACTCCCCCCAAAAAAGCCAAAAGCTTTCCCCAAGAAGGGGCCAAAACCTCCCCCCAAAAATTCCAAAATTTCCCCAAAAGGGCCAAAAACTCTTTTCAAAAGGTCCAAAACTTCTCCCAAAAGGGCCAAAACCTATCCCCAAAAAGTCCAAAAACCCTCCCCAAAAGGGCCCAAACCTCCCACCAAATGGGCCAAAACCTCTCCCCAAAAAGGCCAAAACCTCTCCCCAAAAAGGCCAAATCTTCCCCCCCCAAAAAAAAACCTCACCCAAAAAAAGGCAAAAACCTCACCCCAAAAAATTTCAAAAACTTATCCCCAAAAAATTTCAAAATCCTTTCCCCAAAAAAATTCCAAACTTTCCCCAAAGATATTCCAAAACCTTTCCCAAAAAATATTCCAAAAACTTTCCCCAAAATAAATTCCAAATGCTTTCCACAGAGAAATTACAAAGCCTCCCCCAAAAAGGCCAAAACCTCCCCAAAAATTCCATAATCTCTCCCCAAAAAAGCCAAAACATATCCACAAAGGTGCCAAATGTTCTCCCCAAAAGGGCCAAAACTTCTCCCCAAAATTGAAAAACTCTCCTCAAAAAGGCCAAAACCTCTCCTCATAAGGCAAAAAACACCCCACAAAAAGGCCAAAACCTCCCACCAAAAAGGCCAAATCCTCTCCAAAAAAGGGCCAAAGCTTCTCCCCAAAAAAGCCAAAACATGTCCTCAAAAAGGCCAAAACAACTCCCCAAAAAGGCCAAAACTTCTCCCCAAAAAGGCCAAAACTTCTCCCCAAAAAGGCCAAAACTTCTCCCCAAAAAGGCATAAACCTTTTCCCAAAAAGGCATAATCCTCTCCCCAAAAAGTCATAAACCTCTCCCCAGAAAGTCCAAAACCTTCCCCCGAGAGGGCCAAAACCTACATCGAGAGGGCCAAAACCTCCTCCCAAATAGGCCAAAACTTCCCCCCAAATAGGCTAAAACCTCTCCCCAAAAAGTCCAATACATCCCCCCAAAAAGTCCAAAACCTCTCCCCAAAAGGTCCACAACTGCTCCCCAAAACGGCCAAAACCTCTCTCCAAATGTGCCAAAACTTCTCCCCAAAAGGCCCAAAACTTCTCCCCAAAAAGGCCAAAATATCTCCTCAAAAAGACCAAAACCTCTCCCCAAAAAGGAAAAAAACTCTAACTAAAAGGGCCAAAAACTCTCCCCAAAAGGGCCAAAACCTCTCCCAAAAAAGGCCAAAATCTCTCCCCAAAAAGCCCAAATCTTCCCACCAAAAAGGCCAAAACCTCCCCCCAAAAAGGCCAAAACCTCTCCCCAAAAGGGCCGAAACCTCTCCCCAAAAGGGCCGAAACTTCTCCCCGAAAAAGCCCAAAACCTCCCCCAAAAAAGCCCAAAACCTCCCCCAAAAGAGGCCAAAACCTCCACCCAAAAGAGGCCAAAACCCCTACCCCACAAAGACACAAACTTCCCCAAAAAAACCTAAAACTTACCCAAAAGGGTCAAAACTTCTTCCAAAAAGGTCCAAAATTTCTCCCCACAAAGACACAAAACCTCTCCCCAAAAGGTCCAAAACTTCTCTCTAAAAAGACCAAAACTTCACCCTAAAAGGGACAAAACTTCTCCCCAAATGGGCCAAAACTTATCCCAAAAAATGCCAAAACTTCGCTCCAGAAAGGGCCAAAACCTCCCCCCAAAAAGGCCAAAATCTCACACCAAAAAGGCCAAAAGTTCCCACCAAAATGGCCAAAACCTCTCCCCAAAAGGGCCAAAATGTCTCCCCAAAATGGCAAAAACTTCTCCCCAAAAGAGCCAAAACCTCCCCCCATAAAGGCCAAAATTTCTACCCAAAAAGGCCAAAACCTCTCCCCACAAAGGCCAGTATCTCACCCCATAAAAGCCAAAACTTATCCACAAAAGGGGCAAAACTTCTCTTCAAAAGGGATAAAACCTCACCCCAAAAAGGCAAAAACCTCACCCAAAATAGTCCAGAAGGACTCCCCAAAAAGGAACAGAACTTCCCCCAAAAGGCCAAAACCTCTCCCTAAAAAGGCCAAAACCTCTCCCCAAAAAGGCCAAAACCTCTCCCCAAAAGGGCCAAAACCTCTCCCCAAAAGGGCCAAAACCTCTCCCCAAAAGGGCCAAAACCTCTCCCCAAAAGGCCAAAACCTCTCCCCAAAAGGGCCAAAACCTCTCCCCAAAAGGGCCAAAACCTCTCCCCAAAAGGGCCAAAACCTCTCCCCAAAAGGGCCAAAACCTCTCCCCAAAAGGGCCAAAACCTCTCCCCAAAAGGGCCAAAACCTCTCCCCAAAAGGGCCAAAACCTCTCCCCAAAAGGGCCAAAACCTCTCCCCAAAAGGGCCAAAACCTCTCCCCAAAAGGGCCAAAACCTCTCCCCAAAAGGGCCAAAGCCTCTGCTCAAAAAAGCCAAAAACCTCTCCCAAAAAAGCCAAAACTTCTCCCCAAAAAGGCAAAAAACTCTCCCCAAATGTCCAAAGCTTCTTTCCAAAAAGGCCAATAACTCTCCTGAAAAAGGCAAAAACCTCTCCCCAAAAAGGCAAAAAACTCCCCCCAAAAAGGCAAAAACCTCCCCCTAAAAAGGCCAAAACCTCACCCAAAAAAGTCCAGAACCTCTCCCCAAAAAGGCATAAATCTCTCCCCAAAAAGGCCAAAACTTCTCCCCAAAAAGGCCAAAACATCTCCCCCAAAAGGCCAAAACATCTCCCCAAGAGACCAAAACTTCTCCCCAAAAAGGCCAAAACCACCCCCCAAAAAGGCCAAAACTTCTCCTCAAAAGGCAAAAACCTCTCCCCCAAAAAGGCAAATATTTCTCCCCAAAGGGCCAAAATGTGTCCGCAATGAGGCCAAAACCTCTCCTCAAAAATGCCAAAATCTCTCTCCAAAAAGGCTAAAACCTCCCCCGAAAAAGGCTAAAACCTCCCCCGAAAAAGGCCAAAACCTCCCCCAAAAGGGCCAAAACCTCCCCCCAAAAGGGCCAAAACCTCCCCCCAAAAGGGCCAAAACCTCCCCCCAAAAGGGCCAAAACCTCCCCCAAAAAGGGCCAAAACCTCTCCCCAAAAGGGCCAAAACCTCCCCCCAAAAGGGCCAAAACTTCCCCCAAAAATGCCAAACCTTCCCCAAAAATGTAAAAAACCTCGCCCCAAACAGGCCAAAACATCTCCCCAAAAGGGCCAAAAGTTATCCCCAAAAGGGCCAAAAGTTATCCCAAAAAGGGCCAAAAGTTATCCCAAAAAGGGCCAAAACCTCTCCCCAAAAAGGAAAAAACCTCTCCCCAAAAAGGAAAAACCTCTCCCAAAGAAGGCCAAAACTACACCCAAAAAGGGCCAAAAACTCTCCCCAAAAGGGCCAAAATCTCTCCCCCAAAATAGGCCAAAACCTCCCCCCAAAAATACAAAAACCTCTGCCAAAAAATTTCAAAAACTTCTCCCCCAAAAAATACAAAATTTCTCCCCCCAAAAATTCCAAAACTTCTCCCCAAAAAAATTCAAAATCTTCTCCCCAAAAAATTCAGAAACCTCCCCCCAAAAAATTCAGAAACCTCCCCCCAAAAAATTCAGAAACCTCCCCCAAAAAAGGCAAAAACCTTCCCCCAACAAATTCCAAAACCTCTCCCTGAAAAAAATTACAAAAACTCTCCCCAAAAACATTCCAAAAGTTCCCTCCAAAAATGCAAAAACCTCCCCCCAAAAGGGGCAAAACTTCCCTCCAAAAGGGCCAAAAACTCTTCCCCCAAAAATTCCAAAACTTCTCCCCCAAAAAATTCCAAAACTTCTCCCCCAAAAAATTCCAAAACTTCTCCCCCAAAAAATTCCAAAACTTCTCCCCCCAAAAATTCCAAAACTTCTCCCCCAAAAAATTCCAAAACTTCTCCCCCCAAAAATTCCAAAACTTCTCCCCCCAAAAATTCCAAAACTTCTAACCCAAAAAATTCCAAAACTTCTCTCCAAAAAAAATTCAAAAAATTCTCCCCCAAAAAATTCAAAATCTTCTCCCCAAAAAAAATCCAAAACTTCCCCCCCAAAACATTACAAAACCTCCCCCCAAAGGAAGCCAAAACTTCTCCCCCAAAAGCCAAAACCTCTCCCCAAAAAAGCCAAAACTTTCCCCCAAAAAGGCCAAAACTTCTCCTCAAAACGGCCAAAATATCCCCCCAAAAAGGCAAAAACCTCACCCCAAAAGGGCCAAAACCTCTCCCCAAAAACATTCCAAAACCTCTCCCCAAAAAAATTCCAACACTTCTCCCCAAAAACATTCATAAATTTCTCCCCAAATTAATTCTAAAACCACTCCCCAAAAAAATTAAAATCCTAGCACCAAAAAAATTCCAAAATATCTCCCCCAAAATATTCCAAAACCTGTCCCCAAAAAAATTCCTCAACTTCTCCCAAAAAAATTCCAAAACCTCTCTCCAAAAAACCAAATACCTCTCCCCAAAAAGGCCAGAAACACTCCCCCAAAAAAATCCAAAACTTCCCCCCCAAAACATTACAAAACCTCCCCCAAAAAAGGCAAAAACCTCACCCAAAAAAGTCCAGTACCTCTCCCCAAAAGGGACAAAACTTCCCCCAAAAAGGCCAAAACTTCCCCCCAAAAGGGCCAAAACCTCTCCCCAAAAGGGCCAAAACTTATCCCCCAAAAGGGCCAAAACTTCCCCCAAAAAAGGCCAAAATCTCCCCCCAAAAATGGCAAAATCTCTCCCCAAAAGGTCAAAACCTCTCCACAAAAAGGCCAAAACCTCCCCCCAAAAGGGCCAAACCCTCTCCCTAAAAGGGCAAAAACTCCCCCCAAAAAAGCCAAAAGCTTTCCCCAAGAAGGGGCCAAAACCTCCCCCCAAAAATTCCAAAATTTCCCCCAAAAGGGCCAAAAACTCTTTTCAAAAGGTCCAAAACTTCTCCCCAAAAGGGCCAAAACCTCTCCCCAAAAGGGCCAAAACCTCTCCCCAAAAGGGCCAAAACCTCTCCCCAAAAGGGCCAAAACCTCTCCCCAAAAGGGCCAAAACCTCTCCCCAAAAAAGCCAAAAACCTCTCCCAAAAAAGCCAAAACTTCTCCCCAAAAAGGCAAAAAACTCTCCCCAAATGTCCAAAGCTTCTTTCCAAAAAGGCCAATAACTCTCCTGAAAAAGGCAAAAACCTCTCCCCAAAAAGGCAAAAAACTCCCCCCAAAAAGGCAAAAACCTCCCCCTAAAAAGGCCAAAACCTCACCCAAAAAAGTCCAGAACCTCTCCCCAAAAAGGCATAAATCTCTCCCCAAAAAGGCCAAAACTTCTCCCCAAAAAGGCCAAAACATCTCCCCCAAAAGGCCAAAACATCTCCCCAAGAGACCAAAACTTCTCCCCAAAAAGGCCAAAACCACCCCCCAAAAAGGCCAAAACTTCTCCTCAAAAGGCAAAAACCTCTCCCCCAAAAAGGCAAATATTTCTCCCCAAAGGGCCAAAATGTCTCCGAGAAAAGGCCAAAATATTTCTGCAAAAAGGCCAAAATGTGTCCGCAATGAGGCCAAAACCTCTCCTCAAAAATGCCAAAATCTCTCTCCAAAAAGGCTAAAACCTCCCCCGAAAAAGGCCAAAACCTCCCCCGAAAAAGGCCAAAACCTCCCCCGAAAAAGGCCAAAACCTCCCCCCAAAAGGGCCAAAACCTCCCCCAAAAGGGCCAAAACCTCCCCCCAAAAGGGCCAAAACCTCCCCCCAAAAGGGCCAAAACCTCCCCCCAAAAGGGCCAAAACCTCCCCCCAAAAGGGCCAAAACCTCCCCCCAAAAGGGCCAAAACCCCCCCACAAAAAGGGCCAAAACCTCTCCCCAAAAGGGCCAAAACCTCCCCCCAAAGGGGCCAAAAGCTCCCCCCTGAAGAGGCCAAAACCTCTCCCCAAAAGGGCCAAATCCTCCCCCAAAAGAGGCCAAAACCTCTCCACCAAAGAGGCCAAAACATTTCCCCGAAAAGGCCAAAACCTCTCCCCAAAAGGGCCAAAACTTTCCCCCAACAAAGGCCAAAACTTTTCCCCAAAAAAGCCCAAAACCTCTCCTCAAAAAGGACAAAACTTCCTGCTCCCCAAATATTTGAAAGCCTCCATAAAAAAACACCACCAGCAGCATTCAAAGGCAAGTACCTTTAATGTGTCCTTACAGGAACTTTGGAACTGACTAACTACGTACATTTCACTTCCAGACACTTACACACAGAAATAACATTGGTTGCAATTACCAAATCAACTTGAAAAACCCAACACCACTTTCCTACTTACACACAAGGCCCTACAGGTAGCATGCTTTCTCATGGAACTAACATCATCCTACGGCCTGCTTCAAATGGCACCGCAGCCTTCCCTTTGACACAGACCGCTTGCATGCGCCTAGCTGAAATCTTCTGCGTGCTCTCTATGGCCACTCAGAAACAGACAGAACTCCTCTCCTCTCTCCAGGCTCTCAACACACTGACCTGCAGACACAAACACACTTCTATTCATATCATTACAATACAACCTCCAAACATCCTCACTTCATTTTACTTTTGCCTGCGTCTGCAAAGCTACCCACTTCCGCCCAACAGACAAAACTCACAGCACCTAAAGGGACTTAACAAGGATCTAAGCCCATAAATGACATAGCACCTCAGCAGCTCTCACACCAACCCTCAGACTGCCTTTACTAATACATGACAACACCCCCAGCCTGACTTTGCAACTCCTCGGGAGCTATATTCCGAGAAGCCTCAAAATGAGGGGGCCGGAAAACCCTGCAGCAGCAGTAATTGCCGATCAAACCCATCTCCAATCCCAGAACTACTCCAATCCCACAAAAACTGCTCCAATCATAGACAAAATTCCCGAAACACAGAACAAGTTCCACAAAGAACAAATTCTCCAATCACAAAAAAACTTCTAAAATCAGAGAACAAATTCCCCAATCCTGGAACAACTTCCCCAATAAGACACAAAGTTCTCAAAACACAGAAAAAGTTCCCCAATCTAAGACCAAATTTTCCAATCCCACAACAACTGCCCCAAGCAAACTTCAAATTCTCCAATCAGAGACCAAGTTCTCCAGTCACAAAACTTGTTTGCCAATCAAAGACCAAATTCACCAGTCACAGATCCAGGTCCCCAACCATAGAACAAGTTTTCTAAGCACAGAACAAAGTCCCCAGTCACAGAACCAGTTCCCCAATCATCGAATAAATACTCCAAGCACAGAACACCTTCTCCACTCACAGACCAAATGCTTCCATTGCAGAACCATTTCTCCAATCCCAGACCGAATTCTCCAATGAAAGACCAAATTCTTCAAACACGGACCAAGTTCTCCAAGCACAGACCAAATGTTCTAATCAAAATCAAAACCAAAACAAACAAACAAAAAACCAACAACACAAAATACAAAAAACCCATCTCAAATAACCCACAAAGCTCTAAGGCCACAAAACCTGAGCTAGCACCAGAGAACTTACCCTGAGGAGAGCTGAATCCCAAAGGAGCTCCCTCAGCAGAGGCTGTGCCTCATATACCACAGACCCCACCCACAACCCCTCCCTCAAGGGGTTGGGGCAGGGCAGGGGTACATCACCAGCTGGGATAAAAGCACCCTGAGAAGCCACAGCTGGAGTTTTGTCTTACTCAGATCTGGCTCTCTGGCTCCTCCCTGCCTGCTCCCTATCTGCCCCAAAGCTGCTCCCTGCCTGCTCAGAAAGTCTCTTGCCTCTTCCATATCTGCTCCCTGTTTGCTCCGTCACTCCTCCGTGCCTTCAATTTTCTGCTTGTCTTTCTCTGGGTCAGATGGCTGAGACTCAGAGATTCAGACCTTGAAGCTGAGACTCAGGGGCCCAGACTCTAGGGCTCACACTAGGGCTGACAATCTGGCACTCACACTCTGTGGCTAAGACTCCAGCTGAGGCTGTCTGAAACTCTGTGGCTGAGACAGTGACTGAGACTCTGGGCCTGAGGCTTTGGAGCTGATACTCTCAGACTCTGGGGCTAAGAATGTTGCCGAGTGTCTACGGCTCAGACTATGGAATTCAGACTTCGGGGATGAGACTCTGGGACTTCTCCCCAAAAAGGCCAACATTACTTCTCCTCATAAAGACAACACCACTGCTCGCCAAAAAGGCCAAAACTGCTCCCCAAAAAAGCCAAAACATCACACCAAAAAGGCCAAAACCTCTCCCCAATAAAGCAAAAACATCTCCCCAAAAGGGCCAAAACTTCTCTCCGCAAAGTCCAAAACCTCTCCTCAAAAACTTAAAAACCTCCCCCCAAAAGGGCCAAAACCTCCCCCCAAAAGGGCCAAAACCTCTCCCCCAAAAGGGCCAAAACCTCTCCCCAAAAATGCCAAAACTTCCCCCAAAAATGCCAAACCTTCCCCCAAAAATGTAAAAAACCTCGCCCCAAACAGGCCAAAACATCTCCCCAAAAGGGCCAAAAGTTATCCCCAAAAGGGCCAAAAGTTATCCCAAAAAGGGCCAAAAGTTATCCCAAAAAGGGCCAAAACCTCTTCCCAAAAAGGAAAAAACCTCTCCCCAAAAAGGAAAAACCTCTCCCCAAAAAGCAAAAACCTCTCCCCAAAAAGGAAAAAACCTCTCCCAAAGAAGGCCAAAACTACACCCAAAAAGGGCCAAAAACTCTCCCCAAAAGGGCCAAAATCTCTCCCCCAAAATAGGCCAAAACCTCCCCCCAAAAATACAAAAACCTCTGCCAAAAAAATTCAAAAACTTCTCCCCCAAAAAATTACAAAATTTCTCCCCCAAAAAATTCCAAAACTTCTCCCCAAAAAAATTCAAAATCTTCTCCCCAAAAAATTCAGAAACCTCCCCCCAAAAAATTCAGAAACCTCCCCCCAAAAAATTCAGAAACCTCCCCCAAAAAAGGCAAAAACCTTCCCCCAACAAATTCCAAAACCTCTCCCTGAAAAAAATTACAAAAACTCTCCCCAAAAACATTCCAAAAGTTCCCTCCAAAAATGCAAAAACCTCCCCCCAAAAGGGGCAAAACTTCCCTCCAAAAGGGCCAAAAACTCTTCCCCCAAAAATTCCAAAACTTCTCCCCCCAAAAATTCCAAAACTTCTCCCCCAAAAAATTCCAAAACTTCTCCCCCAAAAAATTCCAAAACTTCTCCCCCAAAAAATTCCAAAACTTCTAACCCAAAAAATTCCAAAACTTCTCTCCAAAAAAAATTCAAAAAATTCTCCCCCAAAAAATTCAAAATCTTCTCCCCAAAAAAAATCCAAAACTTCCCCCCCAAAACATTACAAAACCTCCCCCCAAAGGAAGCCAAAACTTCTCCCCCAAAAGCCAAAACCTCTCCCCAAAAAAGCCAAAACTTTCCCCCAAAAAGGCCAAAACTTCTCCTCAAAACGGCCAAAATATCCCCCCAAAAAGGCAAAAACCTCACCCCAAAAGGGCCAAAACCTCTCCCCAAAAACATTCCAAAACCTCTCCCCAAAAAAATTCCAACACTTCTCCCCAAAAACATTCATAAATTTCTCCCCAAATTAATTCTAAAACCACTCCCCAAAAAAATTAAAATCCTAGCACCAAAAAAATTCCAAAATATCTCCCCCAAAAAATTCCAAAACCTGTCCCCAAAAAATTCCTCAACTTCTCCCAAAAAAATTCCAAAACCTCTCTCCAAAAAACCAAATACCTCTCCCCAAAAAGGCCAGAAACACTCCCCCAAAAAAATCCAAAACTTCCCCCCCAAAACATTACAAAACCTCCCCCAAAAAAGGCAAAAACCTCACCCAAAAAAGTCCAGTACCTCTCCCCAAAAGGGACAAAACTTCCCCCAAAAAGGCCAAAACTTCCCCCCAAAAGGGCCAAAACCTCTCCCCAAAAGGGCCAAAACTTATCCCCCAAAAGGGCCAAAACTTCCCCCAAAAAAGGCCAAAATCTCCCCCCAAAAATGGCAAAATCTCTCCCCAAAAGGTCAAAACCTCTCCACAAAAAGGCCAAAACCTCCCCCCAAAAGGGCCAAACCCTCTCCCTAAAAGGGCAAAAACTCCCCCCAAAAAAGCCAAAAGCTTTCCCCAAGAAGGGGCCAAAACCTCCCCCCAAAAAATTCCAAAATTTCCCCCAAAAGGGCCAAAAACTCTTTTCAAAAGGTCCAAAACTTCTCCCCAAAAGGGCCAAAACCTATCCCCAAAAAGTCCAAAAACCCTCCCCAAAAGGGCCCAAACCTCCCACCAAATGGGCCCAAACCTCCCACCAAATGGGCCAAAACCTCTCCCCAAAAAGGCCAAAACCTCTCCCCAAAAAGGCCAAATCTTCCCCCCCAAAAAAAAACCTCACCCAAAAAAGGCAAAAACCTCACCCCAAAAAATTTCAAAAACTTATCCCCAAAAAATTTCAAAATCCTTTCCCCAAAAAAATTCCAAACTTTCCCCAAAGATATTCCAAAACCTTTCCCAAAAAATATTCCAAAAACTTTCCCCAAAATAAATTCCAAATGCTTTCCACAGAGAAATTACAAAGCCTCCCCCAAAAAGGCCAAAACCTCCCCAAAAATTCCATAATCTCTCCCCAAAAAAGCCAAAACATATCCACAAAGGTGCCAAATGTTCTCCCCAAAAGGGCCAAAACTTCTCCCCAAAATTGAAAAACTCTCTTCAAAAAGGCCAAAACCTCTCCTCATAAGGCAAAAAACACCCCACAAAAAGGCCAAAACCTCCCACCAAAAAGGCCAAATCCTCTCCAAAAAAGGGCCAAAGCTTCTCCCCAAAAAAGCCAAAACATGTCCTCAAAAAGGCAAAAACCTCTCCCCAAAAAGGCCAAAACTTCTCCCCAAAAAGGCCAAAACTTCTCCCCAAAAAGGCCAAAACTTCTCCCCAAAAAGGCCAAAACTTCTCCCCAAAAAGGCCAAAACTTCTCCCCAAAAAGGCATAAACCTTTTCCCAAAAAGGCATAATCCTCTCCCCAAAAAGTCATAAACCTCTCCCCAGAAAGTCCAAAACCTTCCCCCGAGAGGGCCAAAACCTACATCGAGAGGGCCAAAACCTCCTCCCAAATAGGCCAAAACTTCCCCCCAAATAGGCTAAAACCTCTCCCCAAAAAGTCCAATACATCCCCCCAAAAAGTCCAAAACCTCTCCCCAAAAGGTCCACAACTGCTCCCCAAAACGGCCAAAACCTCTCTCCAAATGTGCCAAAACTTCTCCCCAAAAGGCCCAAAACTTCTCCCCAAAAAGGCCAAAATATCTCCTCAAAAAGGCCAAAATATCTCCTCAAAAAGACCAAAACCTCTCCCCAAAAAGGAAAAAAACTCTAACTAAAAGAGCCAAAAACTCTCCCCAAAAGGGCCAAAACCTCTCCCAAAAAAGGCCAAAATCTCTCCCCAAAAAGCCCAAATCTTCCCACCAAAAAGGCCAAAACCTCCCCCCAAAAAGGCCAAAACCTCTCCCCAAAAGGGCCGAAACCTCTCCCCAAAAGGGCCGAAACTTCTCCCCGAAAAGTCCAAAACTTCCCCCAAAAAAGGCCAAAACCTCCCCCGAAAAAGCCCAAAACCTCCCCCGAAAAAGCCCAAAACCTCCCCCGAAAAAGCCCAAAACCTCCCCCGAAAAAGCCCAAAACCTCCCCCAAAAAAGCCCAAAACCTCCCCCAAAAAAGCCCAAAACCTCCCCCAAAAGAGGCCAAAACCTCCCCCAAAAGAGGCCAAAACCCCTACCCCACAAAGACACAAACTTCCCCAAAAAAACCTAAAACTTACCCAAAAGGGTCAAAACTTCTTCCAAAAAGGTCCAAAATTTCTCCCCAAAAAGACATAAACCTCTCCCCAAAAGGTCCAAAACTTCTCTCTAAAAAGACCAAAACTTCACCCTAAAAGGGACAAAACTTCTCCCCAAATGGGCCAAAACTTATCCCAAAAAATGCCAAAACTTCGCTCCAGAAAGGGCCAAAACCTCCCCCCAAAAAGGCCAAAATCTCACACCAAAAAGGCCAAAAGATCCCACCAAAATGGCCAAAACCTCTCCCCAAAAGGGCCAAAATGTCTCCCCAAAATGGCAAAAAACTTCTCCCCAAAAGAGCCAAAACCTCATCCCATAAAGGCCAAAATTTCTACCCAAAAAGGTCAAAACCTCTCCCCACAAAGGCCAGTATCTCACCCCATAAAAGCCAAAACTTATCCACAAAAGGGGCAAAACTTGTCTTCAAAAGGGATAAAACCTCACCCCAAAAAGGCAAAAACCTCACCCAAAATAGTCCAGAAGCACTCCCCAAAAAGGAACAGAACTTCCCCCAAAAGGCCAAAACCTCTCCCCAAAAAGGCCAAAATTTCTCCCCAAAAGGGCCATAACCTCTCCCCAAAAGGGCCAAAACCTCTCCCCAAAAGGGCCAAAACCTCTCCCCAAAAGGGCCAAAACCTCTCCCCAAAAGGGCCAAAACCTCTCCCCAAAAGGGCCAAAACCTCTCCCCAAAAGGGCCAAAACCTCTCCCCAAAAGGGCCAAAACCTCTCCCCAAAAAGGCCAAAACCTCTCCCCAAAAAGGCCAAAACCTCTCCCCAAAAAGGCCAAAACCTCTCCCCAAAAAGGCCAAAACCTCTCCCCAAAAAGGCCAAAACTTCTCCCCAAAAAGGCCAAAACCTCTCCCCAAAAAGGCCAAAACCTCTCCCCAAAAAGGCCAAAACCTCTCCCCCAAAAAGGCCAAAACCTCTCCCCAAAAAGTTAAAAACAACTCCCCAAAAAGTCAAAAAACTCCCCCCAAAAAGGCCAAAACTTCCCCCAAAATATCTCCCCAAAAAGGCCAAACTTTCTCCCCAAAACGGCCATAAACTCTCCCCAAAAAGGCCAAAACCGCTCCCCAAAAGGGCCAAAACCTCTCCCCAAAAGGGCCAAAACCTCTCCCCAAAAGGGCCAAAACCTCTCCCCAAAAGGGCCAAAACCTCTCCCCAAAAGGGCCAAAACCTCCCCCCAAAAGGGCCAAAACCTCCCCCCAAAAGGGCCAAAACCTCCCCCCAAAAGGGCCAAAACCTCCCCCCAAAAGGGCCAAAACCTCCCCCCAAAAGGGCCAAAACCTCCCCCCAAAAGGGCCAAAACCTCCCCCCAAAAGGGCCAAAACCTCCCCCCAAAAGGGCCAAAACCTCCCCCCAAAAGGGCCAAAACCTCCCCCCAAAAGGGCCAAAACCTCCCCCCAAAAGGGCCAAAACCCCCCCACAAAAAGGGCCAAAACCTCTCCCCAAAAGGGCCAAAACCTCCCCCCAAAGGGGCCAAAAGCTCCCCCCTGAAGAGGCCAAAACCTCTCCCCAAAAGGGCCAAATCCTCCCCCAAAAGAGGCCAAAACCTCTCCACCAAAGAGGCCAAAACATTTCCCCGAAAAGGCCAAAACCTCTCCCCAAAAGGGCCAAAACTTTCCCCCAACAAAGGCCAAAACTTTTCCCCAAAAAAGCCCAAAACCTCTCCTCAAAAAGGACAAAACTTCCTGCTCCCCAAATATTTGAAAGCCTCCATAAAAAAACACCACCAGCAGCATTCAAAGGCAAGTACCTTTAATGTGGCCTTACAGGAACTTTGGAACTGACTAACTACGTACATTTCACTTCCAGACACTTACACACAGAAATAACATTGGTTGCAATTACCAAATCAACTTGAAAAACCCAACACCACTTTCCTACTTACACACAAGGCCCTACAGGTAGCATGCTTTCTCATGGAACTAACATCATCCTACGGCCTGCTTCAAATGGCACCGCAGCCTTCCCTTTGACACAGACCGCTTGCATGCGCCTAGCTGAAATCTTCTGCGTGCTCTCTATGGCCACTCAGAAACAGACAGAACTCCTCTCCTCTCTCCAGGCTCTCAACACACTGACCTGCAGACACAAACACACTTCTATTCATATCATTACAATACAACCTCCAAACATCCTCACTTCATTTTACTTTTGCCTGCGTCTGCAAAGCTACCCACTTCCGCCCAACAGACAAAACTCACAGCACCTAAAGGGACTTAACAAGGATCTAAGCCCATAAATGACATAGCACCTCAGCAGCTCTCACACCAACCCTCAGACTGCCTTTACTAATACATGACAACACCCCCAGCCTGACTTTGCAACTCCTCGGGAGCTATATTCCGAGAAGCCTCAAAATGAGGGGGCCGGAAAACCCTGCAGCAGCAGTAATTGCCGATCAAACCCATCTCCAATCCCAGAACTACTCCAATCCCACAAAAACTGCTCCAATCATAGACAAAATTCCCGAAACACAGAACAAGTTCCACAAAGAACAAATTCTCCAATCACAAAAAAACTTCTAAAATCAGAGAACAAATTCCCCAATCCTGGAACAACTTCCCCAATAAGACACAAAGTTCTCAAAACACAGAAAAAGTTCCCCAATCTAAGACCAAATTTTCCAATCCCACAACAACTGCCCCAAGCAAACTTCAAATTCTCCAATCAGAGACCAAGTTCTCCAGTCACAAAACTTGTTTGCCAATCAAAGACCAAATTCACCAGTCACAGATCCAGGTCCCCAACCATAGAACAAGTTTTCTAAGCACAGAACAAAGTCCCCAGTCACAGAACCAGTTCCCCAATCATCGAATAAATACTCCAAGCACAGAACACCTTCTCCACTCACAGACCAAATGCTTCCATTGCAGAACCATTTCTCCAATCCCAGACCGAATTCTCCAATGAAAGACCAAATTCTTCAAACACGGACCAAGTTCTCCAAGCACAGACCAAATGTTCTAATCAAAATCAAAACCAAAACAAACAAACAAAAAACCAACAACACAAAATACAAAAAACCCATCTCAAATAACCCACAAAGCTCTAAGGCCACAAAACCTGAGCTAGCACCAGAGAACTTACCCTGAGGAGAGCTGAATCCCAAAGGAGCTCCCTCAGCAGAGGCTGTGCCTCATATACCACAGACCCCACCCACAACCCCTCCCTCAAGGGGTTGGGGCAGGGCAGGGGTACATCACCAGCTGGGATAAAAGCACCCTGAGAAGCCACAGCTGGAGTTTTGTCTTACTCAGATCTGGCTCTCTGGCTCCTCCCTGCCTGCTCCCTATCTGCCCCAAAGCTGCTCCCTGCCTGCTCAGAAAGTCTCTTGCCTCTTCCATATCTGCTCCCTGTTTGCTCCGTCACTCCTCCGTGCCTTCAATTTTCTGCTTGTCTTTCTCTGGGTCAGATGGCTGAGACTCAGAGATTCAGACCTTGAAGCTGAGACTCAGGGGCCCAGACTCTAGGGCTCACACTAGGGCTGACAATCTGGCACTCACACTCTGTGGCTAAGACTCCAGCTGAGGCTGTCTGAAACTCTGTGGCTGAGACAGTGACTGAGACTCTGGGCCTGAGGCTTTGGAGCTGATACTCTCAGACTCTGGGGCTAAGAATGTTGCAGAGTGTCTACGGCTCAGACTATGGAATTCAGACTTCGGGGATGAGACTCTGGGACTTCTCCCCAAAAAGGCCAACATTACTTCTCCTCATAAAGACAACACCACTGCTCGCCAAAAAGGCCAAAACTGCTCCCCAAAAAAGCCAAAACATCACACCAAAAAGGCCAAAACCTCTCCCCAATAAAGCAAAAACATCTCCCCAAAAGGGCCAAAACTTCTCTCCGCAAAGTCCAAAACCTCTCCTCAAAAACTTAAAAACCTCCCCCCAAAAGGGCCAAAACCTCCCCCCAAAAGGGCCAAAACCTCTCCCCAAAAATGCCAAAACTTCCCCCAAAAATGCCAAACCTTCCCCCAAAAATGTAAAAAACCTCGCCCCAAACAGGCCAAAACATCTCCCCAAAAGGGCCAAAAGTTATCCCCAAAAGGGCCAAAAGTTATCCCAAAAAGGGCCAAAAGTTATCCCAAAAAGGGCCAAAACCTCTCCCCAAAAAGGAAAAAACCTCTCCCCAAAAAGGAAAAACCTCTCCCCAAAAAGGAAAAAACCTCTCCCAAAGAAGGCCAAAACTACACCCAAAAAGGGCCAAAAACTCTCCCCAAAAGGGCCAAAATCTCTCCCCCAAAATAGGCCAAAACCTCCCCCCAAAAATACAAAAACCTCTGCCAAAAAAATTCAAAAACTTCTCCCCCAAAAAATTACAAAATTTCTCCCCCAAAAAATTCCAAAACTTCTCCCCAAAAAAATTCAAAATCTTCTCCCCAAAAAATTCAGAAACCTCCCCCCAAAAAATTCAGAAACCTCCCCCCAAAAAATTCAGAAACCTCCCCCAAAAAAGGCAAAAACCTTCCCCCAACAAATTCCAAAACCTCTCCCTGAAAAAAATTACAAAAACTCTCCCCAAAAACATTCCAAAAGTTCCCTCCAAAAATGCAAAAACCTCCCCCCAAAAGGGGCAAAACTTCCCTCCAAAAGGGCCAAAAACTCTTCCCCCAAAAATTCCAAAACTTCTCCCCCAAAAAATTCCAAAACTTCTCCCCCAAAAAATTCCAAAACTTCTCCCCCAAAAAATTCCAAAACTTCTCCCCCAAAAAATTCCAAAACTTCTCTCCAAAAAAAATTCAAAAAATTCTCCCCCAAAAAATTCAAAATCTTCTCCCCAAAAAAAATCCAAAACTTCCCCCCCAAAACATTACAAAACCTCCCCCCAAAGGAAGCCAAAACTTCTCCCCCAAAAGCCAAAACCTCTCCCCAAAAAAGCCAAAACTTTCCCCCAAAAAGGCCAAAACTTCTCCTCAAAACGGCCAAAATATCCCCCCAAAAAGGCAAAAACCTCACCCCAAAAGGGCCAAAACCTCTCCCCAAAAACATTCCAAAACCTCTCCCCAAAAAAATTCCAACACTTCTCCCCAAAAACATTCATAAATTTCTCCCCAAATTAATTCTAAAACCACTCCCCAAAAAAATTAAAATCCTAGCACCAAAAAAATTCCAAAATATCTCCCCCAAAAAATTCCAAAACCTGTCCCCAAAAAAATTCCTCAACTTCTCCCAAAAAAATTCCAAAACCTCTCCCCAAAAAACCAAATACCTCTCCCCAAAAAGGCCAGAAACACTCCCCCAAAAAAATCCAAAACTTCCCCCCCAAAACATTACAAAACCTCCCCCAAAAAAGGCAAAAACCTCACCCAAAAAAGTCCAGTACCTCTCCCCAAAAGGGACAAAACTTCCCCCAAAAAGGCCAAAACTTCCCCCAAAAGGGCCAAAACCTCTCCCCAAAAGGGCCAAAACTTATCCCCCAAAAGGGCCAAAACTTCCCCCAAAAAAGGCCAAAATCTCCCCCCAAAAATGGCAAAATCTCTCCCCAAAAGGTCAAAACCTCTCCACAAAAAGGCCAAAACCTCCCCCCAAAAGGGCCAAACCCTCTCCCTAAAAGGGCAAAAACTCCCCCCAAAAAAGCCAAAAGCTTTCCCCAAGAAGGGGCCAAAACCTCCCCCCAAAAATTCCAAAATTTCCCCCAAAAGGGCCAAAAACTCTTTTCAAAAGGTCCAAAACTTCTCCCCAAAAGGGCCAAAACCTATCCCCAAAAAGTCCAAAAACCCTCCCCAAAAGGGCCCAAACCTCCCACCAAATGGGCCAAAACCTCTCCCCAAAAAGGCCAAAACCTCTCCCCAAAAAGGCCAAATCTTCCCCCCCAAAAAAAAAAACTCACCCAAAAAAGGCAAAAACCTCACCCCAAAAAATTTCAAAAACTTATCCCCAAAAAATTTCAAAATCCTTTCCCCAAAAAAATTCCAAACTTTCCCCAAAGATATTCCAAAACCTTTCCCAAAAAATATTCCAAAAACTTTCCCCAAAATAAATTCCAAATGCTTTCCACAGAGAAATTACAAAGCCTCCCCCAAAAAGGCCAAAACCTCCCCAAAAATTCCATAATCTCTCCCCAAAAAAGCCAAAACATATCCACAAAGGTGCCAAATGTTCTCCCCAAAAGGGCCAAAACTTCTCCCCAAAATTGAAAAACTCTCCTCAAAAAGGCCAAAACCTCTCCTCATAAGGCAAAAAACACCCCACAAAAAGGCCAAAACCTCCCACCAAAAAGGCCAAATCCTCTCCAAAAAAGGGCCAAAGCTTCTCCCCAAAAAAGCCAAAACATGTCCTCAAAAAGGCAAAAACAACTCCCCAAAAAGGCCAAAACTTCTCCCCAAAAAGGCCAAAACTTCTCCCCAAAAAGGCCAAAACTTCTCCCCAAAAAGGCATAAACCTTTTCCCAAAAAGGCATAATCCTCTCCCCAAAAAGTCATAAACCTCTCCCCAGAAAGTCCAAAACCTTCCCCCGAGAGGGCCAAAACCTACATCGAGAGGGCCAAAACCTCCTCCCAAATAGGCCAAAACTTCCCCCCAAATAGGCTAAAACCTCTCCCCAAAAAGTCCAATACATCCCCCCAAAAAGTCCAAAACCTCTCCCCAAAAGGTCCACAACTGCTCCCCAAAACGGCCAAAACCTCTCTCCAAATGTGCCAAAACTTCTCCCCAAAAGGCCCAAAACTTCTCCCCAAAAAGGCCAAAATATCTCCTCAAAAAGACCAAAACCTCTCCCCAAAAAGGAAAAAAACTCGAACTAAAAGGGCAAAAAACTCTCCCCAAAAGGGCCAAAACCTCTCCCAAAAAAGGCCAAAATCTCTCCCCAAAAAGCCCAAATCTTCCCACCAAAAAGGCCAAAACCTCCCCCCAAAAAGGCCAAAACCTCTCCCCAAAAGGGCCGAAACCTCTCCCCAAAAGGGCCGAAACCTCTCCCCAAAAGGGCCGAAACTTCTCCCCGAAAAGTCCAAAACTTCCCCCAAAAAAGGCCAAAACCTCCCCCGAAAAAGCCCAAAACCTCCCCCGAAAAAGCCCAAAACCTCCCCCGAAAAAGCCCAAAACCTCCCCCAAAAAAGCCCAAAACCTCCCCAAAAGAGGCCAAAACCTCCCCCAAAAAAGCCCAAAACTTCCCCAAAAAGAGGCCAAAACCTCCCCCAAAAGAGGCCAAAACCTCCCCCAAAAGAGGCCAAAACCCCTACCCCACAAAGACACAAACTTCCCCAAAAAAACCTAAAACTTACCCAAAAGGGTCAAAACTTCTTCCAAAAAGGTCCAAAATTTCTCCCCAAAAAGACATAAACCTCTCCCCAAAAGGTCCAAAACTTCTCTCTAAAAAGACCAAAACTTCACCCTAAAAGGGACAAAACTTATCCCAAAAAATGCCAAAACTTCGCTCCAGAAAGGGCCAAAACCTCCCCCCAAAAAGGCCAAAATCTCACACCAAAAAGGCCAAAAGTTCCCACCAAAATGGCCAAAACCTCTCCCCAAAAGGGCCAAAATGTCTCCCCAAAATGGCAAAAACTTCTCCCCAAAAGAGCCAAAACCTCCCCCCATAAAGGCCAAAATTTCTACCCAAAAAGGCCAAAACCTCTCCCCACAAAGGCCAGTATCTCACCCCATAAAAGCCAAAACTTATCCACAAAAGGGGCAAAACTTCTCTTCAAAAGGGATAAAACCTCACCCCAAAAAGGCAAAAACCTCACCAAAAATAATCCAGAAGGACTCCCCAAAAAGGAACAGAACTTCCCCCAAAAGGCCAAAACCTCTCCCCAAAAAGGCCAAAACCTCTCCCCAAAAGGGCCAAAACCTCTCCCCAAAAGGGCCAAAACCTCTCCCCAAAAGGGCCAAAACCTCTCCCCAAAAGGGCCAAAACCTCTCCCCAAAAGGGCCAAAACCTCTCCCCAAAAGGGCCAAAACCTCTCCCCAAAAGGGCCAAAACCTCTCCCCAAAAGGGCCAAAACCTCTCCCCAAAAGGGCCAAAACCTCTCCCCAAAAGGGCCAAAACCTCTCCCCAAAAGGGCCAAAACCTCTCCCCAAAAGGGCCAAAACCTCTCCCCAAAAGGGCCAAAACCTCTCCCCAAAAGGGCCAAAGCCTCTGCTCAAAAAAGCCAAAAACCTCTCCCAAAAAAGCCAAAACTTCTCCCCAAAAAGGCAAAAAACTCTCCCCAAATGTCCAAAGCTTCTTTCCAAAAAGGCCAATAACTCTCCTGAAAAAGGCAAAAACCTCTCCCCAAAAAGGCAAAAAACTCCCCCCAAAAAGGCAAAAACCTCCCCCTAAAAAGGCCAAAACCTCACCCAAAAAAGTCCAGAACCTCTCCCCAAAAAGGCATAAATCTCTCCCCAAAAAGGCCAAAACTTCTCCCCAAAAAGGCCAAAACATCTCCCCCAAAAGGCCAAAACATCTCCCCAAGAGACCAAAACTTCTCCCCAAAAAGGCCAAAACCACCCCCCAAAAAGGCCAAAACTTCTCCTCAAAAGGCCAAAACCTCTCCCCCAAAAAGGCAAATATTTCTCCCCAAAGGGCCAAAATGTCTCCGAGAAAAGGCCAAAATATTTCTGCAAAAAGGCCAAAATGTGTCCGCAATGAGGCCAAAACCTCTCCTCAAAAATGCCAAAATCTCTCTCCAAAAAGGCTAAAACCTCCCCCGAAAAAGGCCAAAACCTCCCCCCAAAAGGGCCAAAACCTCCCCCCAAAAGGGCCAAAACCTCCCCCCAAAAGGGCCAAAACCTCCCCCCAAAAGGGCCAAAACCTCCCCCCAAAAGGGCCAAAACCTCCCCCCAAAAGGGCCAAAACCTCCCCCCAAAAGGGCCAAAACCTCCCCCCAAAAGGGCCAAAACCTCCCCCCAAAAGGGCCAAAACCTCCCCCCAAAAGGGCCAAAACCTCCCCCCAAAAGGGCCAAAACCCCCCCACAAAAAGGGCCAAAACCTCCCCCCAAAAGGGCCAAAACCTCCCCCCAAAAGGGCCAAAACCCCCCCACAAAAAGGGCCAAAACCTCCCCCCAAAAGGGCCAAAACCTCCCCCCAAAAGGGCCAAAACCCCCCCACAAAAAGGGCCAAAACCTCTCCCCAAAAGGGCCAAAACCTCCCCCCAAAGGGGCCAAAAGCTCCCCCCTGAAGAGGCCAAAACCTCTCCCCAAAAGGGCCAAATCCTCCCCCAAAAGAGGCCAAAACCTCTCCACCAAAGAGGCCAAAACATTTCCCCGAAAAGGCCAAAACCTCTCCCCAAAAGGGCCAAAACTTTCCCCCAACAAAGGCCAAAACTTTTCCCCAAAAAAGGCCAAAACCTCTCCTCAAAAAGGACAAAACTTCCTGCTCCCCAAATATTTGAAAGCCTCCATAAAAAAACACCACCAGCAGCATTCAAAGGCAAGTACCTTTAATGTGTCCTTACAGGAACTTTGGAACTGACTAACTACGTACATTTCACTTCCAGACACTTACACACAGAAATAACATTGGTTGCAATTACCAAATCAACTTGAAAAACCCAACACCACTTCCCTACTTACACACAAGGCCCTACAGGTAGCATGCTTTCTCATGGAACCAACATCATCCTACGGCCTGCTTCAAATGGCACCGCAGCCTTCCCTTTGACACAGACCGCTTGCATGCGGCTAGCTGAAATCTTCTGCGTGCTCTCTATGGCCACTCAGAAACAGACAGAACTCCTCTCCGCTCTCCAGGCTCTCAACACACTGACCTGCAGACACAAACACACTTCTTTTCATATCATTACAATACAACCTCCAAACATCCTCACTTCATTTTACTTTTGCCTGCGTCTGCAAAGCTACCCACTTCCGCCCAACAGACAAAACTCACAGCACCTAAAGGGACTTAACAAGGATCTAAGCCCATAAATGACATAGCACCTCAGCAGCTCTCACACCAACCCTCAGACTGCCTTTACTAATACATGACAACACCCCCAGCCTGACTTTGCAACTCCTCGGGAGCTATATTCCGAGAAGCCTCAAAATGAGGGGGCCGGAAAACCCTGCAGCAGCAGTAATTGCCGATCAAACCCATCTCCAATCCCAGAACTACTCCAATCCCACAAAAACTGCTCCAATCATAGACAAAATTCCCGAAACACAGAACAAGTTCCACAAAGAACAAATTCTCCAATCACAAAAAAACTTCTAAAATCAGAGAACAAATTCCCCAATCCTGGAACAACTTCCCCAATAAGACACAAAGTTCTCAAAACACAGAAAAAGTTCCCCAATCTAAGACCAAATTTTCCAATCCCACAACAACTGCCCCAAGCAAACTTCAAATTCTCCAATCAGAGACCAAGTTCTCCAGTCACAAAACTTGTTTGCCAATCAAAGACCAAATTCACCAGTCACAGATCCAGGTCCCCAACCATAGAACAAGTTTTCTAAGCACAGAACAAAGTCCCCAGTCACAGAACCAGTTCCCCAATCATCGAATAAATACTCCAAGCACAGAACACCTTCTCCACTCACAGACCAAATGCTTCCATTGCAGAACCATTTCTCCAATCCCAGACCGAATTCTCCAATGAAAGACCAAATTCTTCAAACACGGACCAAGTTCTCCAAGCACAGACCAAATGTTCTAATCAAAATCAAAACCAAAACAAACAAACAAAAAACCAACAACACAAAATACAAAAAACCCATCTCAAATAACCCACAAAGCTCTAAGGCCACAAAACCTGAGCTAGCACCAGAGAACTTACCCTGAGGAGAGCTGAATCCCAAAGGAGCTCCCTCAGCAGAGGCTGTGCCTCATATACCACAGACCCCACCCACAACCCCTCCCTCAAGGGGTTGGGGCAGGGCAGGGGTACATCACCAGCTGGGATAAAAGCACCCTGAGAAGCCACAGCTGGAGTTTTGTCTTACTCAGATCTGGCTCTCTGGCTCCTCCCTGCCTGCTCCCTATCTGCCCCAAAGCTGCTCCCTGCCTGCTCAGAAAGTCTCTTGCCTCTTCCATATCTGCTCCCTGTTTGCTCCGTCACTCCTCCGTGCCTTCAATTTTCTGCTTGTCTTTCTCTGGGTCAGATGGCTGAGACTCAGAGATTCAGACCTTGAAGCTGAGACTCAGGGGCCCAGACTCTAGGGCTCACACTAGGGCTGACAATCTGGCACTCACACTCTGTGGCTAAGACTCCAGCTGAGGCTGTCTGAAACTCTGTGGCTGAGACAGTGACTGAGACTCTGGGCCTCAGGCTTTGGAGCTGATACTCTCAGACTCTGGGGCTAAGAATGTTGCCGAGTGTCTACGGCTCAGACTATGGAATTCAGACTTCGGGGATGAGACTCTGGGACTTCTCCCCAAAAAGGCCAACATTACTTCTCCTCATAAAGACAACACCACTGCTCGCCAAAAAGGCCAAAACTGCTCCCCAAAAAAGCCAAAACATCACACCAAAAAGGCCAAAACCTCTCCCCAATAAAGCAAAAACATCTCCCCAAAAGGGCCGAAACTTCTCTCCGCAAAGTCCAAAACCTCTCCTCAAAAACTTAAAAACCTCCCCCCAAAAGGGCCAAAACCTCCCCCCAAAAGGGCCAAAACCTCTCCCCAAAAGGGCCAAAACCTCTCCCCAAAAATGCCAAAACTTCCCCCAAAAATGTAAAAAACCTCGCCCCAAAACAGGCCAAAACATCTCCCCAAAAGGGCCAAAAGTTATCCCCAAAAGGGCCAAAAGTTATCCCAAAAAGGGCCAAAAGTTATCCCAAAAAGGGCCAAAACCTCTCCCCAAAAAGGAAAAAACCTCTCCCCAAAAAGGAAAAACCTCTCCCCAAAAAGCAAAAACCTCTCCCCAAAAAGGAAAAAACCTCTCCCAAAGAAGGCCAAAACTACACCCAAAAAGGGCCAAAAACTCTCCCCAAAAGGGCCAAAATCTCCTCCCCCAAAATAGGCCAAAACCTCCCCCCAAAAATACAAAAACCTCTGCCAAAAAAATTCAAAAACTTCTCCCCCAAAAAATTACAAAATTTCTCCCCCAAAAAATTCCAAAACTTCTCCCCAAAAAAATTCAAAATCTTCTCCCCAAAAAATTCAGAAACCTCCCCCCAAAAAATTCAGAAACCTCCCCCCAAAAAATTCAGAAACCTCCCCCAAAAAAGGCAAAAACCTTCCCCCAACAAATTCCAAAACCTCTCCCTGAAAAAAATTACAAAAACTCTCCCCAAAAACATTCCAAAAGTTCCCTCCAAAAATGCAAAAACCTCCCCCCAAAAGGGGCAAAACTTCCCTCCAAAAGGGCCAAAAACTCTTCCCCAAAAATTCCAAAACTTCTCCCCCAAAAAATTCCAAAACTTCTCCCCCAAAAAATTCCAAAACTTCTCCCCCAAAAAATTCCAAAACTTCTAACCCAAAAAATTCCAAAACTTCTCTCCAAAAAAAATTCAAAAAATTCTCCCCCAAAAAATTCAAAATCTTCTCCCCAAAAAAAATCCAAAACTTCCCCCCCAAAACATTACAAAACCTCCCCCCAAAGGAAGCCAAAACTTCTCCCCCAAAAGCCAAAACCTCTCCCCAAAAAAGCCAAAACTTTCCCCCAAAAAGGCCAAAACTTCTCCTCAAAACGGCCAAAATATCCCCCAAAAAGGCAAAAACCTCACCCCAAAAGGGCCAAAACCTCTCCCCAAAAACATTCCAAAACCTCTCCCCAAAAATTTCCAACACTTCTCCCCAAAAAAATTCATAAATTTCTCCCCAAATTAATTCTAAAACCACTCCCCAAAAAAATTAAAATCCTAGCACCAAAAAAATTCCAAAATATCTCCCCCAAAAAATTCCAAAACCTGTCCCCAAAAAAATTCCTCAACTTCTCCCAAAAAAATTCCAAAACCTCTCTCCAAAAAACCAAATACCTCTCCCCAAAAAGGCCAGAAACACTCCCCCAAAAAAATCCAAAACTTCCCCCCAAAACATTACAAAACCTCCCCCAAAAAAGGCAAAAACCTCACCCAAAAAAGTCCAGTACCTCTCCCCAAAAGGGCCAGAAACACTCCCCAAAAGGGACAAAACTTCCCCCAAAAAGGCCAAAACTTCCCCCCAAAAGGGCCAAAACCTCTCCCCAAAAGGGCCAAAACTTATCCCCCAAAAGGGCCAAAACTTCCCCCAAAAAAGGCCAAAATCTCCCCCCAAAAATGGCAAAATCTCTCCCCAAAAGGTCAAAACCTCTCCACAAAAAGGCCAAAACCTCCCCCCAAAAGGGCCAAACCCTCTCCCTAAAAGGGCAAAAACTCCCCCCAAAAAAGCCAAAAGCTTTCCCCAAGAAGGGGCCAAAACCTCCCCCCAAAAATTCCAAAATTTCCCCCAAAAGGGCCAAAAACTCTTTTCAAAAGGTCCAAAACTTCTCCCCAAAAGGGCCAAAACCTATCCCCAAAAAGTCCAAAAACCCTCCCCAAAAGGGCCCAAACCTCCCACCAAATGGGCCAAAACCTCTCCCCAAAAAGGCCAAAACCTCTCCCCAAAAATGCCAAAACCTCTCCCCAAAAAGGCCAAATCTTCCCCCCCCAAAAAAAAACCACACCCAAAAAAGGCAAAAACCTCACCCCAAAAAATTTCAAAAACTTATCCCCAAAAAATTTCAAAATCCTTTCCCCAAAAAAATTCCAAACTTTCCCCAAAGATATTCCAAAACCTTTCCCAAAAAATATTCCAAAAACTTTCCCCAAAATAAATTCCAAATGCTTTCCACAGAGAAATTACAAAGCCTCCCCCAAAAAGGCCAAAACCTCCCCAAAAATTCCATAATCTCTCCCCAAAAAAGCCAAAACATATCCACAAAGGTGCCAAATGTTCTCCCCAAAAGGGCCAAAACTTCTCCCCAAAATTGAAAAACTCTCCTCAAAAAGGCCAAAACCTCTCCTCATAAGGCAAAAAACACCCCACAAAAAGGCCAAAACCTCCCACCAAAAAGGCCAAATCCTCTCCAAAAAAGGGCCAAAACTTCTCCCCAAAAAAGCCAAAACATGTCCTCAAAAAGGCAAAAACAACTCCCCAAAAAGGCCAAAACTTCTCCCCAAAAAGGCCAAAACTTCTCCCCAAAAGGCCAAAACTTCTCCCCAAAAAGGCCAAAACTTCTCCCCAAAAAGGCATAAACCTTTTCCCAAAAAGGCATAATCCTCTCCCCAAAAAGTCATAAACCTCTCCTCAGAAAGTCCAAAACCTTCCCCCGAGAGGGCCAAAACCTACATCGAGAGGGCCAAAACCTCCTCCCAAATAGGCCAAAACTTCCCCCCAAATAGGCTAAAACCTCTCCCCAAAAAGTCCAATACATCCCCCCAAAAAGTCCAAAACCTCTCCCCAAAAGGTCCACAACTGCTCCCCAAAACGGCCAAAACCTCTCTCCAAATGTGCCAAAACTTCTCCCCAAAAGGCCCAAAACTTCTCCCCAAAAAGGCCAAAATATCTCCTCAAAAAGACCAAAACCTCTCCCCAAAAAGGAAAAAAACTCTAACTAAAAGGGCCAAAAACTCTCCCCAAAAGGGCCAAAAACTCTCCCCAAAAGGGCCAAAAACTCTCCCCAAAAGGGCCAAAACCTCCCCCCAAAAGGGCCAAAACCTCCCCCCAAAAGGGCCAAAACCTCCCCCCAAAAGGGCCAAAACCTCCCCCCAAAAGGGCCAAAACCTCCCCCCAAAAGGGCCAAAACCTCCCCCCAAAAGGGCCAAAACCCCCCCACAAAAAGGGCCAAAACCCCCCCACAAAAAGGGCCAAAACCTCCCCCCAAAGGGGCCAAAAGCTCCCCCCTGAAGAGGCCAAAACCTCTCCCCAAAAGGGCCAAATCCTCCCCCAAAAGAGGCCAAAACCTCTCCACCAAAGAGGCCAAAACATTTCCCCGAAAAGGCCAAAACCTCTCCCCAAAAGGGCCAAAACTTTCCCCCAACAAAGGCCAAAACTTTTCCCCAAAAAAGCCCAAAACCTCTCCTCAAAAAGGACAAAACTTCCTGCTCCCCAAATATTTGAAAGCCTCCATAAAAAAACACCGCCAGCAGCATTCAAAGGCAAGTACCTTTAATGTGTCCTTACAGGAACTTTGGAACTGACTAACTACGTACATTTCACTTCTAGACACTTACACACAGAAATAACATTGGTTGCAATTACCAAATCAACTTGAAAAACCCAACACCACTTCCCTACTTACACACAAGGCCCTACAGGTAGCATGCTTTCTCATGGAACCAACATCATCCTACGGCCTGCTTCAAATGGCACCGCAGCCTTCCCTTTGACACAGACCGCTTGCATGCGCCTAGCTGAAATCTTCTGCGTGCTCTCTATGGCCACTCAGAAACAGACAGAACTCCTCTCCGCTCTCCAGGCTCTCAACACACTGACCTGCAGACACAAACACACTTCTATTCATATCATTACAATACAACCTCCAAACATCCTCACTTCATTTTACTTTTGCCTGCGTCTGCAAAGCTACCCACTTCCGCCCAACAGACAGAACTCACAGCACCTAAAGGGACTTAACAAGGATCTAAGCCCATAAATGACATAGCACCTCAGCAGCTCTCACACCAACCCTCAGACTGCCTTTACTAATACATGACAACACCCCCAGCCTGACTTTGCAACTCCTCGGGAGCTATATTCCGAGAAGCCTCAAAATGAGGGGGCCGGAAAACCCTGCAGCAGCAGTAATTGCTGATCAAACCCATCTCCAATCCCAGAACTACTCCAATCCCACAAAAACTGCTCCAATCATAGACAAAATTCCCGAAACACAGAACAAGTTCCACAAAGAACAAATTCTCCAATCACAAAAAAAGTTCTAAAATCAGAGAACAAATTCCCCAATCCTGGAACAACTTCCCCAATAAGACACAAAGTTCTCAAAACACAGAAAAAGTTCCCCAATCTAAGACCAAATTTTCCAATCCCACAACAACTGCCCCAAGCAAACTTCAAATTCTCCAATCAGAGACCAAGTTCTCCAGTCACAAAACTTGTTTGCCAATCAAAGACCAAATTCACCAGTCACAGATCCAGGTCCCCAACCATAGAACAAGTTTTCTAAGCACAGAACAAAGTCCCCAGTCACAGAACCAGTTCCCCAATCATCGAATAAATACTCCAAGCACAGAACACCTTCTCCACTCACAGACCAAATGCTTCCATTGCAGAACCATTTCTCCAATCCCAGACCGAATTCTCCAATGAAAGACCAAATTCTTCAAACACGGACCAAGTTCTCCAAGCACAGACCAAATGTTCTAATCAAAATCAAAACCAAAACAAACAAACAAAAAACCAACAACACAAAATACAAAAAACCCATCTCAAATAACCCACAAAGCTCTAAGGCCACAAAACCTGAGCTAGCACCAGAGAACTTACCCTGAGGAGAGCTGAATCCCAAAGGAGCTCCCTCAGCAGAGGCTGTGCCTCATATACCACAGACCCCACCCACAACCCCTCCCTCAAGGGGTTGGGGCAGGGCAGGGGTACATCACCAGCTGGGATAAAAGCACCCTGAGAAGCCACAGCTGGAGTTTTGTCTTACTCAGATCTGGCTCTCTGGCTCCTCCCTGCCTGCTCCCTATCTGCCCCAAAGCTGCTCCCTGCCTGCTCAGAAAGTCTCTTGCCTCTTCCATATCTGCTCCCTGTTTGCTCCGTCACTCCTCCGTGCCTTCAATTTTCTGCTTGTCTTTCTCTGGGTCAGATGGCTGAGACTCAGAGATTCAGACCTTGAAGCTGAGACTCAGGGGCCCAGACTCTAGGGCTCACACTAGGGCTGACAATCTGGCACTCACACTCTGTGGCTAAGACTCCAGCTGAGGCTGTCTGAAACTCTGTGGCTGAGACAGTGACTGAGACTCTGGGCCTGAGGCTTTGGAGCTGATACTCTCAGACTCTGGGGCTAAGAATGTTGCCGAGTGTCTACGGCTCAGACTATGGAATTCAGACTTCGGGGATGAGACTCTGGGACTTCTCCCCAAAAAGGCCAACATTACTTCTCCTCATAAAGACAACACCACTGCTCGCCAAAAAGGCCAAAACTGCTCCCCAAAAAAGCCAAAACATCACACCAAAAAGGCCAAAACCTCTCCCCAATAAAGCAAAAACATCTCCCCAAAAGGGCCAAAACTTCTCTCCGCAAAGTCCAAAACCTCTCCTCAAAAACTTAAAAACCTCCCCCCAAAAGGGCCAAAACCTCTCCCCAAAAGGGCCAAAACCTCTCCCCAAAAGGGCCAAAACCTCTCCCCAAAAATGCCAAAACTTCCCCCAAAAATGCCAAACCTTCCCCCAAAAATGTAAAAAACCTCGCCCCAAACAGGCCAAAACATCTCCCCAAAAGGGCCAAAAGTTATCCACAAAAGGGCCAAAAGTTATCCCAAAAAGGGCCAAAAGTTATCCCAAAAAGGGCCAAAACCTCTCCCCAAAAAGGAAAAAACCTCTCCCCAAAAAGGAAAAACCTCTCCCCAAAAAGGAAAAACCTCTCCCCAAAAAGGAAAAAACCTCTCCCAAAGAAGGCCAAAACTACACCCAAAAAGGGCCAAAAACTCTCCCCAAAAGGGCCAAAATCTCTCCCCCAAAATAGGCCAAAACCTCCCCCCAAAAATACAAAAACCTCTGCCAAAAAATTCAAAAACTTCTCCCCCAAAAAATTCCAAAACTTCTCCCCCAAAAAATTCCAAAACTTCTCCCCCAAAAAATTCCAAAACTTCTCCCCCAAAAAATTCCAAAACTTCTAACCCAAAAAATTCCAAAACTTCTCTCCAAAAAAAATTCAAAAAATTCTCCCCCAAAAAATTCAAAATCTTCTCCCCAAAAAAAATCCAAAACTTCCCCCCCAAAACATTACAAAACCTCCCCCCAAAGGAAGCCAAAACTTCTCCCCCAAAAGCCAAAACCTCTCCCCAAAAAAGCCAAAACTTTCCCCCAAAAAGGCCAAAACTTCTCCTCAAAACGGCCAAAATATCCCCCCAAAAAGGCAAAAACCTCACCCCAAAAGGGCCAAAACCTCTCCCCAAAAACATTCCAAAACCTCTCCCCAAAAAAATTCCAACACTTCTCCCCAAAAAAATTCATAAATTTCTCCCCAAATTAATTCTAAAACCACTCCCCCAAAAAATTAAAATCCTAGCACCAAAAAAATTCCAAAATATCTCCCCCAAAAAATTCCAAAACCTGTCCCCAAAAAAATTCCTCAACTTCTCCCAAAAAAATTCCAAAACCTCTCTCCAAAAAACCAAATACCTCTCCCCAAAAAGGCCAGAAACACTCCCCCAAAAAAATCCAAAACTTCCCCCCCAAAACATTACAAAACCTCCCCCAAAAAAGGCAAAAACCTCACCCAAAAAAGTCCAGTACCTCTCCCCAAAAGGGACAAAACTTCCCCCAAAAAGGCCAAAACTTCCCCCCAAAAGGGCCAAAACCTCTCCCCAAAAGGGCCAAAACTTATCCCCCAAAAGGGCCAAAACTTCCCCCAAAAAAGGCCAAAATCTCCCCCCAAAAATGGCAAAATCTCTCCCCAAAAGGTCAAAACCTCTCCACAAAAAGGCCAAAACCTCCCCCCAAAAGGGCCAAACCCTCTCCCTAAAAGGGCAAAAACTCCCCCCAAAAAAGCCAAAAGCTTTCCCCAAGAAGGGGCCAAAACCTCCCCCCAAAAATTCCAAAATTTCCCCCAAAAGGGCCAAAAACTCTTTTCAAAAGGTCCAAAACTTCTCCCCAAAAGGGCCAAAACCTATCCCCAAAAAGTCCAAAAACCCTCCCCAAAAGGGCCCAAACCTCCCACCAAATGGGCCAAAACCTCTCCCCAAAAAGGCCAAAACCTCTCCCCAAAAAGGCCAAATCTTCCCCCCCCAAAAAAAAACCTCACCCAAAAAAAGGCAAAAACCTCACCCCAAAAAATTTCAAAAACTTATCCCCAAAAAATTTCAAAATCCTTTCCGCAAAAAAATTCCAAACTTTCCCCAAAGATATTCCAAAACCTTTCCCAAAAAATATTCCAAAAACTTTCCCCAAAATAAATTCCAAATGCATTCCACAGAGAAATTACAAAGCCTCCCCCAAAAAGGCCAAAACCTCCCCAAAAATTCCATAATCTCTCCCCAAAAAAGCCAAAACATATCCACAAAGGTGCCAAATGTTCTCCCCAAAAGGGCCAAAACTTCTCCCCAAAATTGAAAAACTCTCCTCAAAAAGGCCAAAACCTCTCCTCATAAGGCAAAAAACACCCCACAAAAAGGCCAAAACCTCCCACCAAAAAGGCCAAATCCTCTCCAAAAAAGGGCCAAAGCTTCTCCCCAAAAAAGCCAAAACATGTCCTCAAAAAGGCAAAAACAACTCCCCAAAAAGGCCAAAACTTCTCCCCAAAAGGCCCAAAACTTCTCCCCAAAAAGGCCAAAATATCTCCTCAAAAAGACCAAAACCTCTCCCCAAAAAGGAAAAAAACTCTAACTAAAAGGGCCAAAAACTCTCCCCAAAAGGGCCAAAACCTCTCCCAAAAAAGGCCAAAATCTCTCCCCAAAAAGCCCAAATCTTCCCACCAAAAAGGCCAAAACCTCCCCCCAAAAAGGCCGAAACCTCTCCCCAAAAGGGCCGAAACCTCTCCCCAAAAGGGCCGAAACTTCTCCCCGAAAAAGCCCAAAACCTCCCCCAAAAAAGCCCAAAACCTCCCCCAAAAGAGGCCAAAACCTCCACCCAAAAGAGGCCAAAACCCCTACCCCACAAAGACACAAACTTCCCCAAAAAAACCTAAAACTTACCCAAAAGGGTCAAAACTTCTTCCAAAAAGGTCCAAAATTTCTCCCCACAAAGACACAAAACCTCTCCCCAAAAGGTCCAAAACTTCTCTCTAAAAAGACCAAAACTTCACCCTAAAAGGGACAAAACTTCTCCCCAAATGGGCCAAAACTTATCCCAAAAAATGCCAAAACTTCGCTCCAGAAAGGGCCAAAACCTCCCCCCAAAAAGGCCAAAATCTCACACCAAAAAGGCCAAAAGTTCCCACCAAAATGGCCAAAACCTCTCCCCAAAAGGGCCAAAATGTCTCCCCAAAATGGCAAAAACTTCTCCCCAAAAGAGCCAAAACCTCCCCCCATAAAGGCCAAAATTTCTACCCAAAAAGGCCAAAACCTCTCCCCACAAAGGCCAGTATCTCACCCCATAAAAGCCAAAACTTATCCACAAAAGGGGCAAAACTTCTCTTCAAAAGGGATAAAACCTCACCCCAAAAAGGCAAAAACCTCACCCAAAATAGTCCAGAAGGACTCCCCAAAAAGGAACAGAACTTCCCCCAAAAGGCCAAAACCTCTCCCCAAAAAGGCCAAAACCTCTCCCCAAAAAGGCCAAAACCTCTCCCCAAAAAGGCCAAAATTTATCCACAAAAGGGCCAAAACCTCTCCCCAAAAGGGCCAAAACCTCTCCCCAAAAGGGCCAAAACCTCTCCCCAAAAGGGCCAAAACCTCTCCCCAAAAGGGCCAAAACCTCTCCCCAAAAGGGCCAAAACCTCTCCCCAAAAGGGCCAAAACCTCTCCCCAAAAGGGCCAAAACCTCTCCCCAAAAGGGCCAAAGCCTCTGCTCAAAAAAGCCAAAAACCTCTCCCAAAAAAGCCAAAACTTCTCCCCAAAAAGGCAAAAAACTCTCCCCAAATGTCCAAAGCTGCTTTCCAAAAAGGCCAATAACTCTCCTGAAAAAGGCAAAAACCTCTCCCCAAAAAGGCAAAAAACTCCCCCCAAAAAGGCAAAAACCTCCCCCTAAAAAGGCCAAAACCTCACCCAAAAAAGTCCAGAACCTCTCCCCAAAAAGGCATAAATCTCTCCCCAAAAAGGCCAAAACTTCTCCCCAAAAAGGCCAAAACATCTCCCCCAAAAGGCCAAAACATCTCCCCAAGAGACCAAAACTTCTCCCCAAAAAGGCCAAAACCACCCCCCAAAAAGGCCAAAACTTCTCCTCAAAAGGCCAAAACCTCTCCCCCAAAAAGGCAAATATTTCTCCCCAAAGGGCCAAAATGTCTCCGAGAAAAGGCCAAAATATTTCTGCAAAAAGGCCAAAATGTGTCCGCAATGAGGCCAAAACCTCTCCTCAAAAATGCCAAAATCTCTCTCCAAAAAGGCTAAAACCTCCCCCGAAAAAGGCCAAAACCTCCCCCGAAAAAGGCCAAAACCTCCCCCGAAAAAGGCCAAAACCTCCCCCGAAAAAGGCCAAAACCTCCCCCCAAAAGGGCCAAAACCTCCCCCCAAAAGGGCCAAAACCTCCCCCCAAAAGGGCCAAAACCTCCCCCCAAAAGGGCCAAAACCTCCCCCCAAAAGGGCCAAAACCTCCCCCCAAAAGGGCCAAAACCTCCCCCCAAAAGGGCCAAAACCTCTCCCCAAAAGGGCCAAAACCTCCCCCCAAAAGGGCCAAAACCTCCCACCAAAAGGGCCAAAACCTCCCCCCAAAAGGGCCAAAACCTCCCCCCAAAAGGGCCAAAACCTCCCCCCAAAAGGGCCAAAACCCCCCCACAAAAAGGGCCAAAACCTCCCCCCAAAAGGGCCAAAACCTCCCCCCAAAAGGGCCAAAACCTCCCCCCAAAAGGGCCAAAACCTCCCCCCAAAAGGGCCAAAACCTCCCCCCAAAAGGGCCAAAACCCCCCCACAAAAAGGGCCAAAACCTCCCCCCAAAAGGGCCAAAACCTCCCCCCAAAAGGGCCAAAACCCCCCCACAAAAAGGGCCAAAACCTCTCCCCAAAAGGGCCAAAACCTCCCCCCAAAAGGGCCAAAACTTCCCCCAAAAATGCCAAACCTTCCCCCAAAAATGCCAAACCTTCCCCCAAAAATGTAAAAAACCTCGCCCCAAACAGGCCAAAACATCTCCCCAAAAGGGCCAAAAGTTATCCCCAAAAGGGCCAAAAGTTATCCCAAAAAGGGCCAAAAGTTATCCCAAAAAGGGCCAAAACCTCTCCCCAAAAAGGAAAAAACCTCTCCCCAAAAAGGAAAAACCTCTCCCAAAGAAGGCCAAAACTACACCCAAAAAGGGCCAAAAACTCTCCCCAAAAGGGCCAAAATCTCTCCCCCAAAATAGGCCAAAACCTCCCCCCAAAAATACAAAAACCTCTGCCAAAAAATTTCAAAAACTTCTCCCCCAAAAAATACAAAATTTCTCCCCCCAAAAATTCCAAAACTTCTCCCCAAAAAATTCAAAATCTTCTCCCCAAAAAATTCAGAAACCTCCCCCCAAAAAATTCAGAAACCTCCCCCCAAAAAATTCAGAAACCTCCCCCAAAAAAGGCAAAAACCTTCCCCCAACAAATTCCAAAACCTCTCCCTGAAAAAAATTACAAAAACTCTCCCCAAAAACATTCCAAAAGTTCCCTCCAAAAATGCAAAAACCTCCCCCCAAAAGGGGCAAAACTTCCCTCCAAAAGGGCCAAAAACTCTTCCCCCAAAAATTCCAAAACTTCTCCCCCAAAAAATTCCAAAACTTCTCCCCCAAAAAATTCCAAAACTTCTCCCCCAAAAAATTCCAAAACTTCTCCCCCCAAAAATTCCAAAACTTCTCCCCAAAAAATTCCAAAACTTCTCCCCCCAAAAATTCCAAAACTTCTCCCCCCAAAAATTCCAAAACTTCTAACCCAAAAAATTCCAAAACTTCTCTCCAAAAAAAATTCAAAAAATTCTCCCCCAAAAAATTCAAAATCTTCTCCCCAAAAAAAATCCAAAACTTCCCCCCCAAAACATTACAAAACCTCCCCCAAAAAAGGCAAAAACCTCACCCAAAAAAGTCCAGTACCTCTCCCCAAAAGGGACAAAACTTCCCCCAAAAAGGCCAAAACTTCCCCCCAAAAGGGCCAAAACCTCTCCCCAAAAGGGCCAAAACTTATCCCCCAAAAGGGCCAAAACTTCCCCAAAAAAGGCCAAAATCTCCCCCCAAAAATGGCAAAATCTCTCCCCAAAAGGTCATAACCTCTCCACAAAAAGGCCAAAACCTCCCCCCAAAAGGGCCAAACCCTCTCCCTAAAAGGGCAAAAACTCCCCCCAAAAAAGCCAAAAGCTTTCCCCAAGAAGGGGCCAAAACCTCCCCCCAAAAATTCCAAAATTTCCCCCAAAAGGGCCAAAAACTCTTTTCAAAAGGTCCAAAACCTCTCCCCAAAAGGGCCAAAACCTCTCCCCAAAAGGGCCAAAACCTCTCCCCAAAAGGGCCAAAACCTCTCCCCAAAAGGGCCAAAACCTCTCCCCAAAAAAGCCAAAAACCTCTCCCAAAAAAGCCAAAACTTCTCCCCAAAAAGGCAAAAAACTCTCCCCAAATGTCCAAAGCTTCTTTCCAAAAAGGCCAATAACTCTCCTGAAAAAGGCAAAAACCTCTCCCCAAAAAGGCAAAAAACTCCCCCCAAAAAGGCAAAAACCTCCCCCTAAAAAGGCCAAAACCTCACCCAAAAAAGTCCAGAACCTCTCCCCAAAAAGGCATAAATCTCTCCCCAAAAAGGCCAAAACTTCTCCCCAAAAAGGCCAAAACATCTCCCCCAAAAGGCCAAAACATCTCCCCAAGAGACCAAAACTTCTCCCCAAAAAGGCCAAAACCACCCCCCAAAAAGGCCAAAACTTCTCCTCAAAAGGCCAAAACCTCTCCCCCAAAAAGGCAAATATTTCTCCCCAAAGGGCCAAAATGTCTCCGAGAAAAGGCCAAAATATTTCTGCAAAAAGGCCAAAATGTGTCCGCAATGAGGCCAAAACCTCTCCTCAAAAATGCCAAAATCTCTCTCCAAAAAGGCTAAAACCTCCCCCGAAAAAGGCCAAAACCTCCCCCCAAAAGGGCCAAAACCTCCCCCCAAAAGGGCCAAAACCTCCCCCCAAAAGGGCCAAAACCTCCCCCCAAAAGGGCCAAAACCTCCCCCCAAAAGGGCCAAAACCTCCCCCCAAAAGGGCCAAAACCTCCCCCCAAAAGGGCCAAAACCTCCCCCCAAAAGGGCCAAAACCTCCCCCCAAAAGGGCCAAAACCTCCCCCCAAAAGGGCCAAAACCTCCCCCCAAAAGGGCCAAAACCCCCCCACAAAAAGGGCCAAAACCTCCCCCCAAAAGGGCCAAAACCTCCCCCCAAAAGGGCCAAAACCCCCCCACAAAAAGGGCCAAAACCTCTCCCCAAAAGGGCCAAAACCTCCCCCCAAAGGGGCCAAAAGCTCCCCCCTGAAGAGGCCAAAACCTCTCCCCAAAAGGGCCAAATCCTCCCCCAAAAGAGGCCAAAACCTCTCCACCAAAGAGGCCAAAACATTTCCCCGAAAAGGCCAAAACCTCTCCCCAAAAGGGCCAAAACTTTCCCCCAACAAAGGCCAAAACTTTTCCCCAAAAAAGCCCAAAACCTCTCCTCAAAAAGGACAAAACTTCCTGCTCCCCAAATATTTGAAAGCCTCCATAAAAAAACACCGCCAGCAGCATTCAAAGGCAAGTACCTTTAATGTGTCCTTACAGGAACTTTGGAACTGACTAACTACGTACATTTCACTTCTAGACACTTACACACAGAAATAACATTGGTTGCAATTACCAAATCAACTTGAAAAACCCAACACCACTTCCCTACTTACACACAAGGCCCTACAGGTAGCATGCTTTCTCATGGAACCAACATCATCCTACGGCCTGCTTCAAATGGCACCGCAGCCTTCCCTTTGACACAGACCGCTTGCATGCGCCTAGCTGAAATCTTCTGCGTGCTCTCTATGGCCACTCAGAAACAGACAGAACTCCTCTCCGCTCTCCAGGCTCTCAACACACTGACCTGCAGACACAAACACACTTCTATTCATATCATTACAATACAACCTCCAAACATCCTCACTTCATTTTACTTTTGCCTGCGTCTGCAAAGCTACCCACTTCCGCCCAACAGACAGAACTCACAGCACCTAAAGGGACTTAACAAGGATCTAAGCCCATAAATGACATAGCACCTCAGCAGCTCTCACACCAACCCTCAGACTGCCTTTACTAATACATGACAACACCCCCAGCCTGACTTTGCAACTCCTCGGGAGCTATATTCCGAGAAGCCTCAAAATGAGGGGGCCGGAAAACCCTGCAGCAGCAGTAATTGCCGATCAAACCCATCTCCAATCCCAGAACTACTCCAATCCCACAAAAACTGCTCCAATCATAGACAAAATTCCCGAAACACAGAACAAGTTCCACAAAGAACAAATTCTCCAATCACAAAAAAAGTTCTAAAATCAGAGAACAAATTCCCCAATCCTGGAACAACTTCCCCAATAAGACACAAAGTTCTCAAAACACAGAAAAAGTTCCCCAATCTAAGACCAAATTTTCCAATCCCACAACAACTGCCCCAAGCAAACTTCAAATTCTCCAATCAGAGACCAAGTTCTCCAGTCACAAAACTTGTTTGCCAATCAAAGACCAAATTCACCAGTCACAGATCCAGGTCCCCAACCATAGAACAAGTTTTCTAAGCACAGAACAAAGTCCCCAGTCACAGAACCAGTTCCCCAATCATCGAATAAATACTCCAAGCACAGAACACCTTCTCCACTCACAGACCAAATGCTTCCATTGCAGAACCATTTCTCCAATCCCAGACCGAATTCTCCAATGAAAGACCAAATTCTTCAAACACGGACCAAGTTCTCCAAGCACAGACCAAATGTTCTAATCAAAATCAAAACAAAACAAACAAACAAAAAACCAACAACACAAAATACAAAAAACCCATCTCAAATAACCCACAAAGCTCTAAGGCCACAAAACCTGAGCTAGCACCAGAGAACTTACCCTGAGGAGAGCTGAATCCCAAAGGAGCTCCCTCAGCAGAGGCTGTGCCTCATATACCACAGACCCCACCCACAACCCCTCCCTCAAGGGGTTGGGGCAGGGCAGGGGTACATCACCAGCTGGGATAAAAGCACCCTGAGAAGCCACAGCTGGAGTTTTGTCTTACTCAGATCTGGGCTCTCTGGCTCCTCCCTGCCTGCTCCCTATCTGCCCCAAAGCTGCTCCCTGCCTGCTCAGAAAGTCTCTTGCCTCTTCCATATCTGCTCCCTGTTTGCTCCGTCACTCCTCCGTGCCTTCAATTTTCTGCTTGTCTTTCTCTGGGTCAGATGGCTGAGACTCAGAGATTCAGACCTTGAAGCTGAGACTCAGGGGCCCAGACTCTAGGGCTCACACTAGGGCTGACAATCTGGCACTCACACTCTGTGGCTAAGACTCCAGCTGAGGCTGTCTGAAACTCTGTGGCTGAGACAGTGACTGAGACTCTGGGCCTGAGGCTTTGGAGCTGATACTCTCAGACTCTGGGGCTAAGAATGTTGCTGAGTGTCTACGGCTCAGACTATGGAATTCAGACTTCGGGGATGAGACTCTGGGACTTCTCCCCAAAAAGGCCAACATTACTTCTCCTCATAAAGACAACACCACTGCTCGCCAAAAAGGCCAAAACTGCTCCCCAAAAAAGCCAAAACATCACACCAAAAAGGCCAAAACCTCTCCCCAATAAAGCAAAAACATCTCCCCAAAAGGGCCAAAACTTCTCTCCGCAAAGTCCAAAACCTCTCCTCAAAAACTTAAAAACCTCCCCCCAAAAGGGCCAAAACCTCCCCCAAAAGGGCCAAAACCTCTCCCCAAAAGTGCCAAAACTTCCCCCAAAAATGCCAAACCTTCCCCCAAAAATGCCAAACCTTCCCCCAAAAATGTAAAAAACCTCGCCCCAAACAGGCCAAAACATCTCCCCAAAAGGGCCAAAAGTTATCCCCAAAAGGGCCAAAAGTTATCCCAAAAAGGGCCAAAAGTTATCCCAAAAAGGGCCAAAACCTCTCCCCAAAAAGGGCCAAAACCTCTCCCCAAAAAGGAAAAACCTCTCCCCAAAAAGCAAAAACCTCTCCCCAAAAAGGAAAAAACCTCTCCCAAAGAAGGCCAAAACTACACCCAAAAAGGGCCAAAAACTCTCCCCAAAAGGGCCAAAATCTCTCCCCCAAAATAGGCCAAAACCTCCCCCCAAAAATACAAAAACCTCTGCCAAAAAAATTCAAAAACTTCTCCCCCAAAAAATTACAAAATTTCTCCCCCAAAAAATTCCAAAACTTCTCCCCAAAAAAATTCAAAATCTTCTCCCCAAAAAATTCAGAAACCTCCCCCCAAAAAATTCAGAAACCTCCCCCCAAAAAATTCAGAAACCTCCCCCAAAAAAGGCAAAAACCTTCCCCCAACAAATTCCAAAACCTCTCCCTGAAAAAAATTACAAAAACTCTCCCCAAAAACATTCCAAAAGTTCCCTCCAAAAATGCAAAAACCTCCCCCCAAAAGGGGCAAAACTTCCCTCCAAAAGGGCCAAAAACTCTTCCCCCAAAAATTCCAAAACTTCTCCCCCAAAAAATTCCAAAACTTCTCCCCCAAAAAATTCCAAAACTTCTCCCCCAAAAAATTCCAAAACTTCTCCCCCAAAAAATTCCAAAACTTCTAACCCAAAAAATTCCAAAACTTCTCTCCAAAAAAAATTCAAAAAATTCTCCCCCAAAAAATTCAAAATCTTCTCCCCAAAAAAAATCCAAAACTTCCCCCCCAAAACATTACAAAACCTCCCCACAAAGGAAGCCAAAACTTCTCCCCCAAAAGCCAAAACCTCTCCCCAAAAAAGCCAAAACTTTCCCCCAAAAAGGCCAAAACTTCTCCTCAAAACGGCCAAAATATCCCCCCAAAAAGGCAAAAACCTCACCCCAAAAGGGCCAAAACCTCTCCCCAAAAACATTCCAAAACCTCTCCCCAAAAAAATTCCAACACTTCTCCCCAAAAAAATTCATAAATTTCTCCCCAAATTAATTCTAAAACCACTCCCCAAAAAAATTAAAATCCTAGCACCAAAAAAATTCCAAAATATCTCCCCCAAAAAATTCCAAAACCTGTCCCCAAAAAAATTCCTCAACTTCTCCCAAAAAAATTCCAAAACCTCTCTCCAAAAAACCAAATACCTCTCCCCAAAAAGGCCAGAAACACTCCCCCAAAAAAATCCAAAACTTCCCCCCCAAAACATTACAACCTCCCCCAAAAAAAGCAAAAACCTCACCCAAAAAAGTCCAGTACCTCTCCCCAAAAGGGACAAAACTTCCCCAAAAAGGCCAAAACTTCTCCCCAAAAGGGCCAAAACTTATCCCCCAAAAGGGCCAAAACTTCCCCAAAAAAGGCCAAAATCTCCCCCCAAAAATGGCAAAATCTCTCCCCAAAAGGTCAAAACCTCTCCACAAAAGGCCAAAACCTCCCCCCAAAAGGGCCAAACCCTCTCCCTAAAAGGGCAAAAACTCCCCCCAAAAAAGCCAAAAGCTTTCCCAAGAAGGGGCCAAAACCTCCCCCCAAAAATTCCAAAATTTCCCCCAAAAGGGCCAAAAACTCTTTTCAAAAGGTCCAAAACTTCTCCCCAAAAGGGCCAAAACCTATCCCAAAAAGTCCAAAAACCCTCCCCAAAAGGGCCCAACCTCCACCAAATGGGCCAAAACCTCTCCCCAAAAAGGCCAAAACCTCTCCCCAAAAAGGCCAAATCTTCCCCCCCAAAAAAAAACCTCACCCAAAAAAGGCAAAAACCTCACCCCAAAAAATTTCAAAAACTTATCCCCAAAAAATTTCAAAATCCTTTCCCAAAAAAATTCCAAACTTTCCCCAAAGATATTCCAAAACCTTTCA